>ML661334.1:4501409-4530774 GCA_007570785.1 Antilocapra americana | reverse complement strand
ATGGGAGAAGGGCATTGAAGCATGTTAATTGTCATGTGTCTAATCAATCGCCAGCCCAGGATTGATGCTCGGGACTGGTGCAGCGAGATTTCCCGGGGGGGAGGGAGGAGGGAGGGGGGACCCGGAGGGGAAGCATATGTAAACCCATGGTGATATCATGACAATGTATGGCAAAAACAATAATAAAAAAAAAAATAAAATAAAAAAAAATTAATTCTCTATTTGTACTAAGATGTAATTCCCAGCTAAATGTGAACCCAGCAAGTTAATGCTTACATTTCATATTACATTTTCATCAATTAAATGTATCAACTATTCAATGATCCAGTCTAAATTGCTAAAGTGAAAATAGGTTGTTAAGTGTCACAGAGATAGAGCCTTAGATATAAAAATGCAAAAAAAAAAAAAATTCATTTTGCTTATTCAGCAGTCACAAAAAAAAATCCTCTATATCAGACACTGAACAAGTTTCTGGGAATAGAAAATACTACATGAAACATGTCGTAAGAGAAATATGGACAAATAACTGGGAGGAGTGGAGACATCTTCACAGATGAAGGCTCTTCAACAAAGGCATCCAGACATGGCAGACACAGGAGTGGGGAGGGGGGCGGTCCTGTCTAGTCTGAGGCCATCAGACATGATTGAATGAGTGAAGATGGCAGGAGTTGGGGAGAGCAGTCAGGATGACACGGTGGGAATGATCATGGGCTGCAGTAAGCAGGAAACAGGGCGCAGGAGGGAAATTCTGGAGCCTTGTGATGACCTGACACACACACACGGTGAAGACACTGGTCCATCTGTGTGAGTCAGAGCTGTGGGAGAAAGAGAGACAAGGGGCACATCAAAGGCAGAGTAATCAGGACTGACAGCTGAGTGGATGCAGAGACGATGACAGACTTACTAACATAGAAGCTGGGATAACGCTGTTTAATAGAGGAGGGAACTCAGAAAAGTGGTTTACAGAGAAAGATAATGAGCTTGGTAACAACTTTCCGCAGTAAGTATACAATGTCCACAAGACCTCCACACAGAGGTGCTCTGTGTATTGTTACTGAACTCAGGTTCAGCTGCTTACCACTCAAAAGCCAGCACTTGAGAGGCAAATGTTGGTAGAAAGGAAAGTTGCTTTAATCAGAAAACCTGAACATCTTGGGAGAAGGCAGACTCCTGTCCCTACAACCAACTCAAATGATTCTGCTATGCCATGGCAATTTTTAAAGGGAAAGTTGGGGGTGGGGGGAAGAATCTCAGTGAATCACTGAGGCAGGAGGCCAAGCCCTGAATCATTTTACATTGTGAGCGACTGGCTGACTCCTAATGATCTTCCTTCAGATGTCTGGTCCTCATGGTCTGCCCACAAGATTGCTAAAGGAGCTACTCTGGGTAGATACCTAGTCATTCTTTAACTACTTAATTCCACTTTTAATCTAAGTAAGGAATCAACAGGTTAGGCAAGGTACTGTGTACATTTAGTAGAGCATAAGTCAAGAGTTAGGTTAAACATTACCTACTGATCTCATGTTTATGATAAAAGTTTAAAGGGAACAGAAATAATACTATAATCATGCAAAGATAGTTTCATTTAATCTCAGTTAGCTAATAAAGTAAGTGGGACCAAGAGATATGTAATACTCTGGAGTTGCAACAAAATTCTAAATTCTTCTTTTCAACAATTTGTCATACATCTCTTCATTGCATCACATTTCAATGACAACAGTCTTTTGTCCTGAGCTCTTTGTAAAAACTGATCAGAGAGCCAATCCCACCCTACTCCCTCTCAACTTGAAGTATCCCAATGGCTTCCTGTCACCTCCTCTTCTGGAGACAGAGTTGAGGTATTATATTCTCATATCTATTTCTCACCCTCATTTTCTATCTGGAAATACTTCTCCAAAGCACAATATCTTTAGCTAGGAATTAAACTTAATCAAATAAGTATACATAAAAAGAGAAAGACTTAGCAAGTATGTCCAAGGAATTTTAACTCCAAGAGTCATAGAAACCATAGTTTGAAATCCTTGACAATCATCTAATCTCAAAGATTCCAAGCCTTACAGCTTAGCAGAATCACCTGGGGTTTATTTATAAATCAGTTCTTCTCAACTTTTCCTACAGCACTTGCATCAGAAAAAGGGTCTGCTCATGGTGATACCACCTGGCATGGGGGCACTGGTCTCTGGAGTACTGAAGGGGTCATTTGGGTATCTCAAGTCACACCAGTATCCCTGTGCAGTGAAAGGTCATCTCCACAACCTGGGTTTCTCAAACACTGAGCTTTCCAAAGGAAGGACTAGCCCTTGACTTGTTCTTGGGAGCTATTTTAGCAAGAGCATCACAGTAGGAGCAGAGTAAAGAAGTTTCTGGGGTGACTTCCAGGGCCAGAACATCAAAAAGCCCCTTTATTGAAGCCCATGATGGTGGGGTGGGGGCCAGTGTTGGAGCTGACCAGAGGAAGGTTCAATCTGAAGTTTGATTAGTGATAGCAAGCTTCACAGGAGTGAATGCTTATATTGAGGAATGTGAGTTCTAATTTCTAATGTGTTCTAAAGGTGTTTTTACTGTATGTATGCTTCACTATATGGCCAGACATTGTATTATTAAAGATTAGGCTCAAGGACAAAAAAATGTCTCTGAGCCCTTGAAATTTCCTGCCTGATAAGCGTGTGGCTTTGGGTCATAGTGTATCAGTTTGGTGTCTTTGAGGAAGAGACTAAATGCTAAGATCAGTGACTCAGGTACTGGATGCCTGACTGACACCCAATCAAAACCCTGGACACCAAATCTTGGGGGACCTGACATGACTGACAGTACTTTGCAAATACCATCACTCATCACCGTTGAGAGTGCATCCCCATCTAACTCTGCAGAGAGAATGCTGACACCTGGCTTTTCCTGGACTTTTCCCTGCATGACTTTTTCATTTGCTGATGTCAGTCTGTGTCCTATCGCAATAAGCTGTAACCATAGTGTCACAGCTTTCCTGAACCCTGTGAGTCCTATTGATCATGAGCCTGAAGGTGGTCCTGGGACCCCTCACATTACTGAACTCAAGTCCACCTGCTTGACACTTGAAAGCCAGTACTCAAGAGATAAGTGCTGAAACAAAGGAAAGACTGCAAGCAGTCTATGTGGGCAAGATAACATCTAAAGAAAGATCACAGGGATCAGCAAATCTGCATGCTGATTCTTCATCATTTGCCACTGCATGCAGACTTGCTGATCCTTGTGATCTTTCCTTAAATGTTTTCTCACCCACATAGGCTGCCTGCAGAATGGCTAAAGAGGAAGCCGGGAGCAGAAAAGATCAAGTCATCCATTAACCACTTATTCTTGTTTCCTATTTTTCAAAGAAAATATCAACATACTAGACAAGGTAAAACCAAGGTCTTGGAAAATAAACAGAAGCTAGTGTTAAAGGTTGGGATTTACAGCAGAACCAAGCTCTTGGGCCAAGAGGCTGTTTGCACTAACACAAGCTCATTCATGGCACACCTCATGACAAACACTGGGAAGTTCTGACTGCAATTATGGGGATCTCCCAAAGTTCACTGGGTAAGAATTTCTCCCCAGAAATCTTTATATTTTACACACTCTCTTTGTTAATAGAAAACAGCCACTAAGCCACTAAGCCACTAGTTTTAGCACAGGCTTTTAGGAGTTTCTGATCTAGCCAAATGGACATGGAACAATGGACTGGTTTCAAATTGGGAAAGGAGTACATCAAGGCTGTATATTGTCTCCCTGCTTATTTAACTTATATGCAGAGTACATCATGCAAAATACCAGGCTGGATGAAGTACAGGCTGAAATCAAGATTGCCAGGAGAGATATCAATAACCTCAGATGTGCAGATGACACCATCCTTATGGAAGCAAGTGAAGAAGAACCTCTTGAAGAAAGGGAAAGAGAAGAGTGGAAAAGTTGGCTTAAAATTCAACATTCAGAAAACTAAAATCATGGCATCCAGCCCCATCACTTCATGGCAAATAGATGAGGAAACAATGGAAACAGTGACACACTTAATTTTGGGGGGCTCCAAAGTCACCACAGATGGTAACTGTAGCCATGAAAGTAAAAGGCCCTTGCTCCTTGTAAGAAAAGCTATGACCAAACTTGACAGCATACTAAAAAGCAGAGACATTACTTTGCCAGCAAAAGTTCATCTAGTCAAAGTTATGGTTTTCCCAACAATCATGCATGCATGAGAGTTGGACCATAAATAAAGCTGAGCACTGAAAAATTTAGGCTTTTAAGCTGTGGTGTTGGAGAAGACTCTTGAGAGTCCCTTGGACTGTAAGGAGATCCAACCAGTCCATCCTAAAGGGAATCAGTCCTAAATATTCATTGGAAGGACTGATGCTGAAGCTGAAACTCCAATACTTTGGCCACCTGGTGCAAAAAAACTGAATCATTGGAAAATAGTCTGATGCTGGGAAAGATTGAAGTTGGGAGGAGAAGGGTGATGACAGAGGATAAGATGGTTGGATGGCATCACCAATTCGATGGACATGATTGTGAGCAAGGCCCTGGAGTGGTGATGGACAGAGAAACCGGGAGTCCTGCAATCCATGAGATCACAGAGTCAGCCATGACTGAGTGTCTGAACTGACTGATCTAGACAACTAGCCCTATGCTGCTTAAAATAACTTTTGAAAAATTCCTGTCATTTGATTTGTACATTTCTAGAGATAAGCAATTCACAGTCTCCTGAGAAAACTGGCTTCAATATTGAAGTGGTTCACATTGCTGGAATATTTTCCCTTATGTGTGTAAAATATCTCCACATGATTTTTTAAACTTTTACTCTTAGATGCAATTAATTTTTGCTCTAAATGCAAGCCACTGAGACCAGTCAAAGTAAATCTCCATGTGCTTTCTTCATGATAGTCCAAACACTTTCAGTTTTTTGTTTGTTTTCTAAGTCTTTTCTCATCTTATCATCCAGAGTCTCTTTAGTATCTCTCAGTCAGATGGATGAAAAGAAACTCACCAGCAGCCAACTGCATCAAGACTCTCAAACAATAAGCACAATCTATGTGAGATGGAATATATCTGTTGACCATGGAAAGAAGGCTGATTTTCAAGTAATACAATCTTTTCTTAATGCTTTATTAATATCATAAGTAGGAAAAAATTAACAAAAAAAAACCCCACTATAAGTACATTCAGTATATATACACACTGGACATCACAAAAATGTACAAATTTAAAGAAAGATAAGTGATGTTGTTGTTCATTTGGTTAGTTGCATGGAAATCCACTTACAGAGTCCATTAAAAAATAAAATAAACTCTGGGAAATGATATCAGGCAAGTGGATGGGGGAAAGGGTATATTTCCAAGAGAGGAGAAATGCTTTTCTGACTTGGGAACCCTGGAGAAAGTGCTAAGCCAAGAGGTATGGCACCTCTGGGTTCTCCTTCCTGGCTGCCTGGATGCAGAGAGGATGCACCTTGTCAGCTCTCTCCCATGTGGTGGGACCATGTCTCTATGGGATATGGCCTGTGTTTGTCCAGCTCTTCCAGCAAATGGCAGCTAATTCTGCCTACATCTGCAGCAAAGCATTAGAGTGCATACAGCTCACACCCCCATGTCCTCCAATGGAGCCTTCATTGGTAGTTAAGTTGATGTTTTCCCAAAGGTTCTGACTCTTGTATTTCTCTTAATATATTTGAGTTTGGGATGACGAAAATGGTTACTTAATGGCCCCCAACAATTAATCTTCTTTTTTACGATTGTGAGTACAACACACAGCAAATATTATTTGATTTTCTGAAGTCCAACCCAGCTCCAACCCCATCCTCTCAAAGTTGTCTGGACCCCTCCAGACTAGGCAAAAGAAACGTTTCCTCAGTTACTTGTTTGGAACCTTCCACTTAAACCCTGATAAAATTTATTTCCATCTAATATACATATATAAATTTTTAACATGCAATGCTGAGTTGATTACTTTCTGTACATTGGTGGCTTCCTTAGTTGTTCAGTCACTAAATCATGTTCAACTCTTTGCAACTCTATGGACTGCAGCATGCCAGACTCTTCTGTCCTTCACTATATCCCAGAGTTTGCTCAAATCCATGTCCATTGAGTTGGTAATGCTATCGGATGATCTCATTTTCTGCCATCCCTTTTCCTCCTGCCCTCAGTATTTCCTAGCATCAAAGTTTTTCCAGTAAGTCAGCTCTTTGCATCAGATGCTAAAGTATTGGAGCTTTGACTTCAGCGTCAGTCTTTGAAGTGAATATCCAGGGTTGATTTCCTTTAGGATTGACTGGTTTGATCTTCTTGCTGTCCAAGGAATTCTAAAGAGTCTTCTCCAGGACTACAATTAGAGAGTATAAATTCTTTGGTGCTCAGCCTTCTTTATGGTCCAACTCTCACATTCATACATGACTACTGGAAAAACCATAGCTGTGACTATCGCTTTTTTGGCAAAGTGATGTCTCTGCTTTTTAATATTCTATCTAGGTTGGTCACAGCTTTTCTTCCAAGGAGCAAGCATTTTTTTAGTTTCATGACTGCAGTCACCATTCACAGTGATTTTGAGGTCCAAGAAAATAAAATCAGTCACTACTTCTACCTTTTCCCCTTCTATTTGCCATGAAGTGAGGGGACCAGATACAATGATCTTATTTTTTTAATATTGAGTTTTAAATCAGTTTTTCACTCTCCTCCCTCATCAAGAGGCTCTTTAGTTCCTCTTTGCTTTCTGCCATTAAAGCAGAAAGTATCACCTGCATTCCTGAGGTTCTTCATGTATTTCTCTTGGAAATCTTGATTCCAGCTTGTGATTATCCAGCCTGGGATTTCACATGATGTACTCTCCATATAAGTTAAATAAGCAGGGAGACAACATACACTTTGACATACTCCTTTCCCAATTTTGAACCAGTCCATTTTTCCATGTCTAGTTGTAACTGTTGCTTCTAGACCCCCACACAGGTTTCTTAGGGGATAGACAAGGTGGTCTGGTGCTACAGTCTCTTTAAGAATTTTCCACTATTTGTTGTGATCCCCAAAGTCAAAGGTATTAGCATAGTCAATGAACCAGAAGTAGATGTTTTACTGGAACTCCCTTGCTTTCTCCATGATCCTAGAGATGTTGGTAATTTGATCTCTGGTTCCTCTGCCTCTTTGAAACCCAGTTTGTGCATCTAGGAAATCTTTGTTTGTATACTATTGAGGCCTAGCTTGAAGGATTTTGAGCATTAGCATGCTAGCATATGAAAAGAGCACATTTGTGCAGTGGTTTGAACATTCTTTGGCATTCCCCTTCTTTGGGATTGGAATGAAAACTGACCATTTCCAGTCCTATGGCCACTGCTGAGTTTTCCAAATTAGCTGACATATTGAATGCAGCACTTTAACCACATCATGTTTTATGACTTTAAATAGCTCAATTGGAATTCTGTCACCTCCACTAGTTTTGTTGATAGTAATATTTCCCAAGGCCCATTTGACTTCACACTTCAGGATGCCTGGTTCTAGGTGAGCGACCACTCCACTATGGTTATCTGCGTCATTAAGACCTTTTTTGTATACCTCTTCTGTGTATCCTTGCCACCTCTTCTTAATCTCTACCACTTCTGTTAGGTCCTTACCATTTCTGTCATTGATGGTGCCCATCCTTGCATGAAATGTTCCCTTGATATCTCCAATTTTCTTGAAGAGTTATCTAGTCTTTGCCATTATATTTTTCCCTCTATTTCTTTGCACTGTTCATTGAAGAAGACCTTCTTATCTCTCCTTGCTGTTCTCTGGGACTCTGCATTCACTTGGGTATATCTTTCCCTTTCTCTCTTGCCTGTTTCTTTCCTCAGCTATTTGTAAAGTCTCCTCAGATAACCACCTTTCCTTCTTGCATTTCTTTTTCTTAGGGATGGTTTTGGTCAACACCTCCTATACAGTGTTGTGAATCTCCATCCATAGTCTTTCAGGCACTATGTCTATCAGATTTAATCCCTTGAATCTACTCATTACCTCCACTACATAATCATAAGGGATTCCATTCAAATCATACCTGAATGCCCTAGTGGTTTTCCCTACTTTCTTCAATTTAAGCTTGAATTTTGCAATAAGCAGCTCATGATCTGAGACACAGCCAGCTCCAGGTCTTATTTTTACTGACTCTATAGAGTTTCTCTATCTTTGGATGCAAAGAACATAAGCAATCTGATTTCAGTATTGATCATCTGGAGATGTCTCTGGGTAGAGTGGTCTCTTTGGTTGTTGGGAAAAAGTGTTAGCTATGACCAGCGTGTTCTCTCAACAAAACTCTGTTAGTCTTTTCCCTGCTTCATTTTTTACTCCAAGGCCAAACTTGTCTTTTACTCCAGGTATATCTTGACTTCCTGCTTTCAGATTTCAATCTCCTATGCTAAAAAGAACATCTTATCTTGGTCTTAGTTCTAGAAGATGTTATAAGTCTTCATAGAACCAGTCAACTTCAGCTTCTTTGCCATCTGTGGTTGAGGCATAGACTTAGATTACTGTGATATTGAATGATTTGCCTTGGAAATGAACCAAGATTATACTGTAGTTTTTGAGGTGCATGCAAGTACTGTACTTCAGACTATTTTGTCAACTATGAGGGCAACTCCATTTCTTCTAGGGGATTCTTGCCACAGTAGTGGATATAATGGTCATCTGAAATAAATTCTCCCATTCACATCCAGACTTAAATTCAGACTTAAATTGAAGAAAGTATGGAAAACCACTAGACCATTCAGGTATGACCTGTATCAAATCCCTTACAATTATACAGTGGAAGTGACAAATAGATTCAAGAGACTAGATGTGATAGAGTGCCTGAAGAACTATGGATGGAGGTTCATGACATTGTACAGGAGGCAATGAGACCATCCCCAAGAAGAAGAAATGCAAAAAGGCAAAAAGTTGTCTGAGGAGGCCTTACAAATAACAGAAAAGAAGAGAAGGGAAAAGCAAAGGAGAAAAGGAAAGATATATCCATATGAATGGAGAGTTCCAAAGAATAACAAGATGAGAAGAGAAAGCATTCCTCAGCAATCAAAGCAAAGAAATAGAGGAAAACTATAGAATGGGAAAGACTAGAGATCTCTTCAAGAAAATTAGAGATACCAAGGGAACATTTCATGCAAAGATGGGCTCAATACGGGATAGAAATGGTATGGACCTAACAGAAAAAGAAGATATTAAACAAAAAAGGTGGCAAGAATACACAGAAGACCTATACAAAAAAGATCTTCATGACCCAGATAACCACGATGGTGCGATCACCCTCCTAGAGCCAGACATCCTGGAATGTGAAGTCAAGTGGGTCTTAGGAAGCATCACTATGAACAAAGCTAATGGAAATGTTGGAATCCCAGTTGATCTTTTTCAAATCCTAAAAGATGATGCTGTGAAAGTGCTGCAGTCAATATGTCAGCGAATTTGGAAAACTCAGCAATGGTCACAGGACTGGAAAAGTCAGTTTTCATTCCAATCTCTAAGAAAGGCAATGCTAAAGAGTGCTCAAACTACCATACAATTGCACTCATCTCACACGCTAGTAAAGTAATGCTCAAAATTCTCCAAGCCAGACTTCAATAGTACATGAACCATGAACTTCCAGATGTTCAAGCTGGATTTAGAAAAGGCAGAAGAACCAGAGATCAAATTGCCAACATCTGTTGGATCATCAAAAAAGCACAAGAGTACCAGTAAACCATCTACTTCTGCTTTAATGAGTATGCCAAAGCCTTTGACTGTGTGGATCACAACAAACTATGGAAAATTCTTCAAGAGATGGGAATACCAGACTCCCTGACCTGAGAAATCTGTATATAGGTCAGGAAGCAACAGTTAGAACTGGACATGGAGCAACAGACAGTTCCAACTCAGGAAAGGAGTATGTCAAGGCTTATTGTCACCCTGCGTATTTAATTTATATGCAGAGTACATCATGCAAAAAATGCCAGGCTGGATGAAGCACAAGCTGGGATCAAGACTCCTGGGAGAAATGTCAATAACTTCAGATATGCAGATGACACCACCCTTATGTCAGAAAGTGAAGAAGAACTAAACAGCCCCTTGATGAAGGTGAAAGAGGAGAGTGAAAAAGTTGGCTTAAAACTTAACATTCAGCAAACTAAGATCATGGCATCTGATCCGATCACTTCATGACAAATAGATGGAGAAATAATGGAAACAGTGACAGACTTCATTTTTGGTGGGGGAGGGGCTCCAGAGTCACTGTAGATGGTGACTGCAACCATGAAATTAAAAGACGCTTACTCCTTGGAAGGAAAGTTATGACCAACCTAGACAGCATATTAAAAAGCAGAGACATTACTTTGCCAAAAAAGGTCCATCTAGTCAAAGATATGGTTTTTTTCATTAGTCATGCATGGATGTGAGAGTTGGACCATAGAGCTGAGCACTGAAGAACTGAAGCTTTTAAACTGTGGTGTTGGAGAAGACTCTTGAGAGTCCCTTGGATGGCAAGGAGATCCAGCCAGTCCATCCTGAAGGAAATCAGTCCTGAATATTCATTGGAAGGACTGATGCTGAAGCTGAAACTCCAATATTTTGGCCATCTGATACGAAGGACTGACTCATTTGAAAAGACCCTGATGCTGGGAAAGATTGAAGGTGGGAGAAGGGGATGACAGAGGATGAGATGGTTGGATGGTATCACTGACTCAATGGACATGAGTTTTAGTAAAGTACATGAGTTGTGATGGACAGGGAGGCCTGGCATGCTATGGTCCATGGGGTCGCAAAGAATCAGACACAACTCAGTAGCTGAACTGAACTGAACTGATTCACATCCAGTTTAGTTCACTTACTCCTACCATGTCAACGTTCACTCTTGCCATCTCCTGCTTGACTACATCCAATTTACCTTCATTCATGAACCTAACACTCCAGGTTCCTATGCAATATAGTTCTTTACAGCATCAGACTTTACTTTCACCACCAGTCACATCCATAGCTGAGTGTCGGTCCTTTCGTGGCTGAGCCACTTCCTTCTTATTGGACCTATTAGTAATTGTCTTTTGCTTTTACCTGGTAGCATATTGGACATCTTCTAACCTAATGGGCTCATTTTCTGGCATTATGTCTTTTTTCCTTTTCACAGCGTCCATGGGTTTCTCCAGGCAAGAATACTGTAGTGGATTGCCATTTCCTTCTCCAATGGGCCACGTTTTGCTAGAGCTCTTCACTATGACCTATGTGTCTTGGGTGGTCCTGCAGAGCATGTCTCATAGCTTCATCAAGTTACAGAAGCCCCTCTGTCATGACAAGGTTGTGATCCATGAAGCGGCTTACTTAGTACCATCTATAACGTGACTCACAAACCATTTCAGTTGTGGAAGGATTGTTTGGCCACCCACAACTATAGGTGGCACAAAGAATGCCATTAATTGCACAGTCTAGAAATAACTAGCCTCTCCTCTTTTCCAATTTGATCCATAGCAGCATATGAAATTTATTACTGTGAATTCCTGCCACTTGACAGGGTTGTTCTGCCACTGTGAATCAGGAGCCAGTGTGCCCCTGAAACTTCTGCCCATTTCATTTAGAATTGCATTCCCTTCTGTTTGCCATACACCAAGGGCCCTGGCATTCTTGTATCATTCTTTCTCATTGTGCTATTGGCCAAATATCATGGAACTGTGATAAGCTTGTCATGAATACCAATGGAAGGTCTCTGCATCCATCTCTCTTTACTAAAGACCATTTGATATGAGATAAAGCAAGCAAGTATGGTAATGAACCCTTTCCTAAAGTGAAAAGAATATTGGTGGCTAGGAGGTCCAAATGTCACACCAATACCATAAATAGAGTGAATTTTGCTTTGTTGACCTTTGCATTCCTTAAAGGCTGAGTTCTCTTCTCTGCTATAAAATCTGATAGAAAATTACCTCTTGGAGCCAACTATAAATGTTTCTGTGTGATATGAAGCCTAGGAGGGAAGTGTATCAGATTTATTATTTCTCCTAACATGTTCCTAATACTTTTGTTCAGGAGGGAAAATGAGTTAGAACTAGAAAGTCCTCAGGATGTGGTATATAAATGAATACATCCAGTACAGCTGACCAACAGAGGCACTTACAGGGACTTGGGGTTAAATAAGTTAGTGGAGTCAGAAACTTCAGTATATGGATATAAGGAAGACATTCAAGGTTGACCAGCAGGCTGAGGACGATATAGGCCAGAGGCTCCCAGAATGCAGTCTGCTGGCCACCAAGCAGCCAGGATAATCAGACGCCTCTGTCGGGGAGGACAAAGATTTCCTGGAGTTCAGAACCTGGCAGGGACAGGCGAATCAGCAGGGTTGCCCCTCACCCTGATCTCTTCAACCAGTTAGTGCCAGCTGGAACTACCAACACCATTTACACAGCAATGCTTATCACATCTTTAATGTCTATCAGAATTTTGTTCCAATGTATTCCTGATGCTGGAGAACAAAGACAGGACCTAAGAATCTGCATTTTGAATAAGCTGCTGATGCTGCTGCCACACTCTGAACAGCACTGTGAGCCAGGCACTGCTTTACACTCTCCGCATATGTTCATTCATTAAACCCTCACTGTATGCAAAGTCGTTACCGCCTATCTCATCTCAGAGGGCACACAGAGTGCCCACACTCTCATCATTAGTCAATGACAAAGCAAGATTTGAACCCAGGCACATGGTCCCAGCCAGCATCTGTGCTGTGGCCAGGGCTCTGTGTGAACTTACAGCTCAGCATCTCTGCATAGACACCCAGTGCTGAGTTAATCAGTGCTGGGTAATCACCCCCCCCCCACCAGGTCCCGCTGAAACCGCCTAAAGAGAAACTGACTGGCCAGGCACACTGTTGCATCAGGGTCACGTGACCCACAGCGTGTCAGCTGCAGCTTCCCTGCTGTGTTTGCTGCATTCTTCTCCTGCGTTTATTTGCTGTGTCGTTGCCAGCTGCATCCAGCCCTGAGAACTGAATTACACAGCAGATTAATACAACCAGCAGAACACACGCATTAGCTCTCATGTTTTCCCCACAAGAGAATCAGGCTCCACTTTCTCCTCCAGACTTTGTATCTCACCAGCCTTTGTGTTTGTACAGTTTTGTTTGTGTTTGTGAGGCATAAAAATGCTGGCATCTCCCATGGATGAAAATAAGTGGAAAAACCCTGACTTAAAAGGGCCTCTGGGCCTGCTGCCTGGCCCCTCCAGGCAGTGAAAGATTTGGATTCTGTCGCCTCACACTCTACAGGGTAGGAGGCACGCCGACCCGGCATGGGACGCCAGGCTGCGCCTCTCCCCAAGGCCGCATCCCAGCAGCAGACACTCCTGGTCCCCAGGCAGGTCGGCCCCTGGCGGGGCGCCTCAGCCCTCGGTGTGCAGGCGCAGAAGGAAGTGATGCGACCCATGGTACCCGATGGGAGAGTGGGGAATGAATAGCGTGTTTCCTTAGAAACAAGGAACACCCACCTCACTTGAGAACGCTTTCCCTCTCTAACATTTATTGAATTTTTTTTTTCTGATTAATTTCCATCTCAGGCACTACGAAGAATATGCAGGAAGCTTCAGGGTGAAAAGTAGCATGTGACTTCATTCAGTGTTAACCACACGGAAATATGCAGTGACTTTCCTTTTTCTATGATGCTATCAATTGCATAAATAGACAAGCAACTATAAGGATGTATATTTTAAAGGCACATTTGGATTTTGGAGGTGAACCATTACTTGTATATGAAAGCAGTTTACGTGAAGTGTATTATTATAAAACTTAGAGAACATCCAATCTACATCTCTGCTTAATGTTGAAAAGGTGCTTTTTGCTTTTTATATTTGATTCTTTCAAGATAGGTGGATGTAAATATACATGCATTTTGGATAATACAAATATTTTCCAATTAGCTGAGAGTCTGAAATGCAATAAAAAATTACATGGCTTCTTTGTAGATTTTTGCTTAATTTTAATTCATTAGACAGAGTAGAAGGATAGCAAATATTTAACTCATAAGTCAATTCAGATGTGCAGAGAAAATGTAATTTCTCAATTTGTCTATAATTAATCAGCTTTGCTCTCAAGCTGATTAGCTAGAAAAAAAAAACCTACATATCCAATAGAACTGTTAGTATTATTCAATTTCTCTTGGACAAAAGTGCTTCTCAGAGCTTTCTCTACTGCCCCTTTCTTTAAGTTTGCCTCAAAGTGTCTGGGGGCGAAAGGAGACCTCTTGGCTTCAGGGATAGTTGTGGTCCTTGGACCCACAGAGAGTCTTTGCACCATATCACATTTTGATCCCTCTGGTGTCAAGGACTATGTCCCTTGTCTGACAGGAGATGGTGGCCCTTCTCTCACTGAAATTTGACTCTATTGGAAGATATAATTTGTAGATATTTTCTTCTCCAGGTGAGAGCCTCATAGTGTTCCTGAGCAATTCAGTTTCACTGCAGTTGGCACTGGCTGGGGAGACTCCTTTGAGGTCTGGACTTCCCAGGCATTATGCTAAAGTCACAGAAAAACAAATACTGCATGTTCCACTTTTGTGAGGTTTCTAAAATCGTCAAATTCAGAGAAGCAGAGAATTCAAGAGTGATCCTCAGAGGCCAGGGAGAATAGGATGGGGGTGGGGGTGGGGGTGGTTATCCAATAGATACAATGTTTCAATTCTGCAAGATGTGTCAGTTCCAGAGATCTGCTGTAGAAAATGGTGCCTATAGATCATGGTAGTCTACTGTGTCCTTACAATTTGTTAAGAGTATAGATCTCAACCTAGATGTCTATCATCAGATGAATGGATAAAGAAGTTGTGATACATATGCACAATAGAATATTACTCAGCTATAAAAAGGAATGCATTCAAGTCACTTCTAATGAGGTCGATTATCCTAGAGCCTATTATACAAAATAAAGTCAGAAAGAGAAAAGCAAGTGTTGTATATTAATACATATATATGGAATCTAGAAGGACAGTACTGATGAACCTATTTGCAGGGCACCAGTGGAGACGCAGACATAGAGAACAGACTTGCGGACATGGTGGTTGGAGACTGGGGGCAGGAAAAGGTAGGATGAATGGAGAGAGTAGCGCAGAAACATATACATTACCATACATAAAACAGATAGTGGGAATTTGCTGTATGACTCAAGGAGCTCAAACTTTGCTCTGTGACAACCTAGAGGGGTGGGATGGAGTGGGAGGGAGCTTCAGGAGGAAAGGGGCATACATGTATCTATGGCTGATTTCTGTTGACATATGGCAGAAACCAACACAATATTGTAAGGCAAGTACTATTCAATTGAAAATAAATGAATTTTTTTATAAAAGAAAGAAAATGGAAATCCTTTAAGACACATAAAAGGTAAAGAAGGTCGATTTCATGTTAAATGTTCTTTGAAAGAACAAGAGAAGAAAAATAAAGAAAGAAAAAGAAAAAACAGAGACACGTGGAAACTTTTGGAGGTGATGGTTATGTTTGTAACCTTGATTGTGGTCATGGTGCATGCATATGCCAAACTCATCAAATTACATAAATTAAATACATGCAAGTTCTATTTATTTATTTTTGCTTTGTTTCTTTTTTGCCTTAGGAGACAGATCCAAAGAAATATTGCTACCATTTATGTTGAAGAATGTTCTACCTATGTTCCTTTCTAGGAATATTTTGTTTCTTGTCTTATGCTTAGGTCTTTCATACATTTTTAGTTTATTTTGGTATAAGGTTGAGAAAATGTTCTGTTTGTTTTTTTTTTTTTACTTTACATGCAACTGTCCAGTTTTCCCAGAATCACTTATTGAACAGACTATCTTTTCTCCATTGTATATTCTTGCCTCCTCTGTCATAGTTAACTTAATCATAAGTATGTAGGTTTATTTCTGGGCTCTTTATTCTGTTCCAATGACTTATGTGTCTGTTTTTGTGCCAGTATCAATCTGTTTTGATTATGATAGCTTTAGAGTATAGTCTGAAATCGAAGTGTGTTATTTCTCCACCTCTGTTCTTCCCAAGGTTGTGTTCACAATTTGGGGTCTTTGGGGGCTTTGAATAAATTTTAGGATTATTCATTCTAGTTCTGTAAAAAAAATGTCAAGGGTATAATGATAGGGGTTGCATTAAATATGTAGATTGCTTTGAGTAGTCTTGATATTTTAACATTAATTCTCCCACTCCATGAACATAATATATCTTTCCAATTGTTTCTTCCTTCTTCCATTTCCTTTATCAGAGTTTTATATTTTACAAAGTACAGATCTTTTACCTCTTTGGTTAAGTATATCTTAGATTTTTTTTTTTGATGAGATTTTAAATGGAATTTTTTCTTGCTTTGTCTTTCTGATAGTTCACTATTAGTTTATAGAAAAGCAACAGACTTCTTTTATTATTTCACATATTAATTTTGTATCTTGAAATGTTACTGAATACATTTATTAACTCTAACGTTTTTTGATGAAGACTTTAGGGTTTTCCATACATAGTATTGTGTTGTATGCAAACAGTGACAATTTTACTTCCTTTCCAATTTGGATGACTTGCTCCTTTTTCTCATCTGATTGCTTTTATAACAGAGATTCTGGAGATCTTGCTCTCCACTTCTGCCCTATTAGAACATGGTGAAGAGACAGTCATCTATGAACCAGGAAATGTGTCCTGATCAGACACTAAGTCTGCCAGTGCCTTAATCTTTGATTTCTCAGCCTCCAGGACTGAAAAATAAACTTCTGTTGCGTATATGGCAGCCAGTCTATGGCATTGTGTTAACATGTAGCACAATATTCCATTGTGCATATGTAACACAAGTTTTTTCTCCATTCATCTGTTGATGGGCATCTAGGTTGAGATTTATACTCTTAACAACTTGTAAGTTCACAGTAGAGTACCATGATCTATAGGCACCATTTTCTACATCAGATCTCTGAAACACTTTAACACTAAAACAGTGTATCATTGAATAACAAATCTCCTCCCTCCCAATTCCTCTACCTCTGTCAATCACTCTTGAATTATCTGTTTGTCTGAATTTGATTGCTTTAGATAACTCATATAACTGGAATCAAGCAACTCCTAAGGACTAGCCAGACTCCTCAAGTTGAGCCTCTAATCAAAGTTGAGACTTTGGAAACTCCTCGGCTCCACATCCAATCAGAATTGCCTTGAGAACCCCATGAACAGCATGAAAAGGCAAAAAGATATGACACTGAAAGATGAACTCCTCATGTCGGTAGGTGCCCAATATGCTACTGAAGAAGAGAGGAGAAATAACTCCATAAAGAATGAAGATATGGAGCCAAAGCAAAAACAATGCCCAGTTGTGGACACGACTGCTGATGGAAGTAAAGTCCAATGCTGTAAAGAGCAATATTGCATAGGAACTTGGAATGTTAGGTCCATGAATCAAAGTAAATTGGAAGTGATCAAACAGGACATGGCAAGCGTGAACATAGACATTTTAGGGATCAGTGAACTAAAATGGACCGGAAGGGGCAAATTTAATTCAGATGACCACTATATCTACTACTGTGGGCAAGAATCCCTTAGAAGAAATGGAGTAGCCCTCATAGTCAACAAAAGAGTCCAGATGCAGTACTTGGGTACAACCTCAAAAATGACAGAATGATTTGTGTTTGTTTCCAATGCAAATGCATTCAGTATCAGGGTAATCCAAGTCTATGCCCCAATCACTAATGCCAAAGAAACTGAAGTTGAACAGTTCCAAGAAGACCTACAAGACCTTCTAGAACTAACACTAAAAAAAGAAATCTTTTTTCATAATAGGGGACTGGAATGCAAAAGTAGGAAATCAAGAGATAACTGGAATAACAGACAAGTTTGGCCTTGGAATACAAAATGAAGCAGGGCATAGGCTAACAGAGTTTTGCCTACAGAACGGACTGGTCACAGCAAACACACTCTTCCAACAACACAAGAGACAACTCTGTATATGGACAACATCAGATGGTCAATACAAAATCAGCTTGATTACATTCTTTGTAGCCAAAAATGGAGAAGCTCTTCACAGTCAGCAAAAACGAGATTGGGAGCTCACTGTGCCTCATATCATGAACTCCTTATCGGAAAATTCAGACTTAAATTGAAGAAAGTAAGGAAAACCACTAGGTCATTCAGGTATGACCTAAATCAAATTCCTTATGATTATACAGTGGAAGTGACAAACAGATTCAAGGGATTAGATCGAATAGAGTGCTTGAAGAACTATGCATGGAGGTTCATGACATTGTACATGATTAAACATCATCCCCAGTGACTAAGATCATCCCCAAGGAAAAGAAATGCAAAAACGCAAAACAGCTGTCTGAGGAGGCCTTAAAAAGAGTTGAGAAAAGAAGAGAAGCTAAAGGCAATGAAGAAAAAGCAAGATATTCTCATCTGAATACAGAGTTACAAAGAATAGCAAGGAGAGATAAGAAAGCCTTTTCAAGTGAACAATACAAATAAATAGAGGAAACCGATAGAATTGAAAAGACTAGAGATCTCTTCAAGAAAATTAGAGATACCAAGGAAACATTTCATGCAAAGATGGGCATAATGGACAGAAACTGTATGGACCTAACAAAAGATATTAAGAAGAGGTGGCCAGAAAACACAGAAGAACTATTCAAAGAAGATCTTCATGACCCAGATAACCATGATGGTGTGATCATTCACCTAGAACCAGACATCCTGGAGTGTGAAGTCGGTGGGCCTTAGGAAACATCACTACAAACAAAGCTAGTGGAGAGGATGGAATCCCAGTTGATCTTT
Organism: Antilocapra americana; assembly: GCA_007570785.1. Classification (NCBI taxonomy): domain Eukaryota; kingdom Metazoa; phylum Chordata; class Mammalia; order Artiodactyla; family Antilocapridae; genus Antilocapra; species Antilocapra americana. The sequence continues at coordinate 4,512,049 of ML661334.1, read as the reverse complement.
TTCAAATCCTAAAAGATTATGCTGTGAAAGTGCTGCAATCAGTATGCCAGCAAATTTGGAAAACTCAGCAATGGTCACAGGACTGGAAAAGGTCAGTTTTCATTCTAATCCCAAAGAAGGGCAATGCCAAATAATGTTCAAACTACCACACAGTTGCACTCATCTCACATGCTAGCAGAATAATGCTCAAAATTTCCCAAGCAAGGCTTCAACAGTATGTGAACCGAGAGCTTCAAGGTGTTCAGGCTGGATTTAGAAAAGGCAGAGGAATCAGAGATCGAATTGCCAGCATCCATTAGATCATAGAAAAAGCAAGAGAGTCCAGAAAAACATCAACCTCTGCATTATTAACTACATCAAAGTCTTTGAATGTGTGGTTCTCAACAAACTGTGGAAAATTCTTAAAGAGATGGGAATGACAGATCACCTTACCTGCCTCCTGAGAAATCTGTATGCAGGTCAAGAAGCAACAATTAGAACCAGACATGGAACAACAAGCTTGCTAAAATTGGGAATGGAGTACATCAAGGCTGTATATTGTCACCCGGCTTGTTTAATTTATATGCAGAGTACATCATGCAAAAAATGTCAGGCCGGATGAAGCACAAGCTGGAATCAAGACTGTCAGGAGAAACATCAATAACCTCACATATGCAGATGACACAACCCTTTTGGCAGAAAGCAAAAAAGAACTAAAGAGCCACTTGATGAAAGTGAAAGATGAGAGTGAAAAAGCTGGCTTAAAACTCAACAGTCAAAAACCTAAGATTATGGCATCTGGTACGATCACTTTATGGCAAATAGATGGAGAAATAATGGAAACAGTGACAGACTTTATTTTCTTGGGCTCCAAAATCACTGCAGATGATGACTGCAGCCATGAAACTAAAAGATGCTTGCTCCTTGGAAGAAAAGCTATGACCAACTTAGACCACATATTAAAAAGCAGAGACATTACTTTGCCAACAAAGGTTCATATAGTCAAAGCTATGGTTGTCCTGATAGTCATGTATGAATGTGAGAGTTGGCCCGTAAAGAATGTTGAGCACTGAAGAACTGATGCTTTTTAACTGTGGTGTTGGAGAAGACTCTTGAGAATCCCTTGTACTGCAAGGAGATCAATCCACTTAAATGTAAAAGCAATCAGTCATGAATATTCATTGGAAGAACTGATGCTGAAGCTGAAGCTCCAATACTTTGGCCACTGATGCAAAGAACTGACTCACTGGAAAAGACCATGATGAGAAGGGGATGACAGAGGATGAGATGGTTGGATGGCATCCTTGATTCGATGGACATGATTTTTTGAGCAAGCTCCGGGATTTTATGATATACAGGGAAGCCTGGTGTGGTATAATCCATGGGGTCACAAAGAGTTGGACAAGACTGAGTGACTGAACTCAGCTAATCTGCATATTTGAAGTTGTTGGTATTTCTCCTGCCTATCTTGATTCCAGCTTGTAACTCATCCAGCTGGAGATTTCTCATGATGTGCTCAACATATAGGTTAAACAAACAAGGTGACGGCAGACAGTCCTGCCATACTCCTTTCTTTATCTCAAATCAGTCAGTTGTTCCATACAGGGTTCTAAATGTTGCTTCTTGACATTCATACAGGTTTACTTGAACATGCTAAACCACAATATGAAAGAAGTCTGAATTCTCAAATTACACCATGTAACAAAGCTCTTTCTCTGCCAGTAGATTTCATGTGATTAAAAAGTGGTATTTAACTGTACAATGTGACAGGAGTTTTAGGATTGTCTGTTACAACATTGAGAATCACTTTCCTTGGAAGACCCAAAATCCATCAGTAATATTCTCTGTGTTTTTGGTTAGTCATTCTTACTCTTAGCTCAGCTGAAAACTGGAAATATGTCACTTTATAATAGAATCACTCTAAAAATATTTCTCTATCAATGGCTGTGACATTATGCAAAATCTCATAACCTAAATTGCATGGGATTCACATCACCAGGAAACTCTAGAAAAGATACAGTAATCTCTGTGTTCACTGTCCCTATAAAACTCAAAAATTCTGTTGTTTTAGGACAGGACAAAGAGGGAAAATGACTCTCAGTAAAGACTGTGGACATGCACAGCTCCCAACAGGACCACTTTCCAGCACATTTACCAGAAGAACAGTTGCCCTGAAGGCCATGTGGGAAAGATGCTGATGGCTGCAGCCTCCCACAGGAGACTCGGTGTGATAGATGAGGACAGGGCTTGTGCAGCTGCTGCATATGGGGTCTCCTCATCAGAACAACACTTGTTCTCCTCCAACGAGGCAGGCATCCCCAAGATTTGATGTGTACTTTAAAATGGCAATTTAGACCCTAAAGGTAGTGGAGAGAGTATGTTAATAAGGACTCAGAGACTTTTTGACTCTGAGAACATGGAAGAATAACCATAAACTGACTCTAAGACCTTCCCTACTTCATTCATGTGCAGTAACTGTAGCCAGAAAAAGCACAAGATGGCTTTCAGTGGAGCTAAGTAACTCTTCTGGCAGTGGGGCATCAATAAGAGATTAGTCTTGAGAATGGCTTCTCAATGGCACCACTGTGTCTTGACGATGAGAATAAACTTCCTTCTGTCATCTGGTGCCAGGAAAGTTAGAGGGGGAAACAAAGCAATCAGGAGGATGAGCACATTTCAGATTTTCAGTTTTCCTTATTGAGTAGTTCAGGGGAAAAACAAGAAAGATGGCAAAACAAATCTGAAATTGTGCAATCCAAAAAGAAGAAAGAGATTCCAGATGTTCCACAGCCTATACTACTGAAGACTGTTAAATTATTTACAAACTCTCCCAGTTTCCAGCAGGCCTGGTATTTCTTAGGAACACGTCATTATCTTTGAATTGCACTATAAATGCTAATCTAAGCATATTGGTTTTTAACCAGAATTGTATTTGTAAAAGGACTTATGAACACTTATTCTGTGCACAAATGCCCTTATTGGAAATATCTTTAAAATGTATTTCTTTGTACAAACATGTATAGAGAAAAGTAATAATATTTTACCCAAAAAAAGTTTTTGTGATAGTGATTATCAGAAGAAACCACTTGCTATCTTTTAATCTTTAAAAAATGTATTGAGGTATACAACTGACATAAAGAATTATATTAATTTCAGGTGTTTGATACTATATATACATATATATAGTGAAATGATTACCACAATAAATCTAGCTAACCATTTTTTTAAATTTTTTTTTTATATTTTTTCCTTTACATTATCGTATTGGTTTTGCCATACATTGACATGAATCCGCCATGGGTATACATGTGTTCCCCTTCCAGAAACCCCCTCCCACTTCCCTCCCCATTCCATCTCTCTGGGTCATCCTGGTGCATCAGCCCTGAGCACCCTGTATCATGCATCAAACCAGGGCTGGCGATTGATTTCACATATGAGAATTTACATGTTTCAATGCCGTTCTCCCATATCATCCCATCCTTGCCCTCTCCCATAGAGTCTAAAAGACTGTTCTATAGATCTGCGTCTCTTTTGCTGTCCCACATACAGGGTTATCGTTACCATCTTTCTAAATTCCATATATATGCGTTAATATACTGTATTGTTGTTTTTCCTTCTGGCTTACTTCACTCTGTATAATAGGCTCCAGTTTCGTCCACCTCAGTAGAACTGATTCAAATGTATTCTTTTTTGTGGCTGAGTAATATTCCATTGTGTATATGTACCACAGCTTTCTTATCCATTCATCTGTGGATGTATATCTAGGTTGCTTCCATGTCCTGGCTATTGTAAACAGTGCGGTGATGAACATTGGGGTACACAAACCATTATTTTTTAATCTTACTAAGAGACTGGTCATAAAATTATGAATGCAAAAGACGGACAAATAAACAAGCACTTTACCTCAAAGTTTACTTCGAGTTATCACCCTCCCTCCATGAAACCATAAACCACCACCACCACTCCCTGCCGCCATCTGGAGAGAGAAGTGGGTTTTCTATAAGCCCTTCCTGTCCTGCCTACTCCCCAGACTGTTATATTAAGTGCTGCCCCTAACATTTAGAGCAGCAAAGTGGACCTGCCTGACACCCCCAAACCCCTGACTTTGAGATTGTTCCCTCATTATAGCTCTTGACAGCTGATGCAATTCACATGTCTGTTCACCCTCACTTTATTCAGAACAATTCCCACACACAGCTGTTCAGGAGTATTTGATTTTACTGAAGGCCTGGAGAAATTAAAGAGGATTATACCTAGGAGAAAACTGAAACTGTCTTGTAAGCATGGCTTTTCTGAGAGTTCAAAGAAAAAATATCCAGAGAAATGAATCTTCCCAGGACTCCTTGCTCAAACACATCCCTTTCAGAACTGCTCCTTTCTGTACTGAGAGATGCACTTTTCTACCTCCTTCTTTCCCTGCCCTCCCACCTCCTCAAGTGGGACCCGCCTTAAGGTAAATCTCACTGTATGCTCACAGGTACTATTTTCAAACCAGATTCATTTCTTTCTCCCAGTCAGGGCATTTCCCCCAATCTGATTAATGTGCCCTAGAATAAAGTCCTGGGGGCCTTAGCCAAGCAGTCATTTGGCACTCTGCCTCTGAAGAGCAGACTTGAGGAATGAAGCCAAACCCTGATACTCCAAAGTCTTCCAGGACAGAGCGGACACTTCAAGGCTGGTGCCCTTCAAACTTTCTTCACCAGCTGACTTTCCTAACCACTGAAACACTTGCTCACCTACACACACAAATACATATACAATCACCAACATACAGAGACCTCTTCACAAGACAAGCATTAATTTTCTGAGAAAGTGCATGCTAAACATTGAGCCATTTTTTCTTTTCAAAAAGTTTTTATTCAGGTACAGTTGATGTACAACCTTGTGTTAGTTTCAGGTGCATAGCAAAGTGACCCAGGTATATATATTCTTTTTGGATTACTTCCCTTAGAATTTATTACAAAATATTGAGTAGAGTTCCCTGTTCTATACAGTAGGCCCTTATTGATTATCTATTTTATACATAACAATGTGCTTATGTTAATCTCAGTCTCCTAATTTATCCTTCGCCTGCCTATCCCCCTTTGGTAATGATAAATTTGTTTTCTGCCTGTGAGTCTATTTCTGTTTTATATCATTTTTTATATCCCACATATAAGTGATTTCTTATGATATTACTTTTTCCCTCTGGATGTCAATATATCTGCTCAGACCTGCTAAGCATATGAAGTAACCATGACTCAGCTTTCCATCTTTTAATAGCTGCTCCTTCCATAGCACACTGACTGGCACTGAGTTAATTTCCAAGTTTGGAGGCAGCAAGTGAGCTGGGCCTCATTCATTTTTCAATTAAAAGACCCATGAATACAGGAAAAGACTCAAAGTTGTAACAGAATATAAATAAATAATAACAAATTAATGGATTTTTTCTAAATGCAAAGCAAATTAATGGATTTAAGAAATGATTAGTACCTGGTTTATGTCTAAAGCATTTCCATTTATGGAGCTAAGATGTGAGGAAATGCTTCCAGACACCCTAATTTAAACACTCAAAACTTCAGTTATATCGCAGACAATCAAGAGTTGCTCCCCACCAGGCCCATTCCACAAATAGGATCTTTACCCAAAGTTCATATCAGTGTCTCTTTATATCCTTTCAGAAGACCACAGCTCTTAGCATATAATATAGGGCGGTGGTGACACCAAGATTTCAGCTCTGGTGGTTGTGAATGATGACTCGTTGCATCAGCTGACAATCATGATGAAAGCAATACAGTTTGGTAATGAAGATTCTAAACACTAGCGTTAGGTAGATGTGAACTCTTATCCTGACTCTTCAACTTACTTGCTGTGTGACCTTGGAAAAATAGTTTAAACTTCATATGTCTCTCTTTTTTTATTTTCTAAATGAGAATATCATCTCATATGATTATCTTGAAGGTGAAGTAAGTTAACTCAAGAACTTGTCACAGTGTCTGACACATGGTAAGCATTTAGTAAACAGTCTTTAAGAGCAGATGGAATAATGAAATAGTTTAGGTTACAAGGTTGGGAGCCTGAGTTTCCATTCCAGCAAATGTAATTTGGTTCAGCAGGTCTAATTTCTGGTCAGTAGGACTTGAGCAGAAATGAGCATCATTCAATCATGTACTTAAGGGAATGTTCTCTTCTTTCCCTTTTCCTTTCCCCTGGGTGAGATACAGACATGGCAGTGAGACATTTTGGACCCTACAGATTAAGGCTACACACACTAGAGATAGTGACCCAACAAGACCTCTATCCTCCTACTCCTGGGCTTTAGCCACACTTATTATAAGACTGTCTGCATTTCTCTCCTTAGTTGATACCTTTTGTTCCCAGATGTCAAGTCCCTCTTTTTTATTGCATTCCCTCATTTGCTTCCTTAACGAAGATTACATGGAAGGTAAACTTGTGTCTCTGTGCATCTGAAAATGTATCTTCTCTTTATGTTGAGTGACAGTTGGACTAGGTATAGAAGTCTAGGTTGAAATTCATTGCCTGACAGATTTTTAACATTGTACTCCACTGCTTTCCATAATCTAGTATTTCCCATAAGAAATCTGATCATAGCCATTTCATTTAGCAATTAATAGTTCTCTTCCATTTGAAGACTTATGTCATTCTTCAGCTGTGAGAAACTACCTACTTTTATTCCTATTATAACTTTCCTTGTTGAATCTGTTCTCTCTTTCTGGAAGGCCCATTATCAAATGTTGAAATTTCTAAAGTTATTCTCAATGTCTTTAAACTTTAGTTCATGTTTTCCCTTTATTGTCTTATTTTGCTTGTGTGCATGCTAAGTTGCTTGAGTCGTGTCCAACTCTGTGTGATCTCATGGACTGTAGCCTGCCAGACTCCTCTGTCCATGGGATTCTCCAGGTAAGAATACTAGAGTGGGTTCCCATTTCCTCTTCTAGGGGATCCTCCTGACCCAGGAATTGAACCTATGTCTCTTATGTCTCCTGTATTAGCAGGAAGGTTCTTTACCACTAGCTCCACCTGGGAAGCCATTTTCTTATTTTATATTATGACATTTCCTGAAATTTTTCTTTCAGTTCTTCTATCAAAATTTTATGAGCTTTCTTTTTTATCACATGCTGTTCTTGATTATGGATGCAATGTTTTCTTAAATTATCAAACTGTGCAAAACTCTTTCAGTGGTTTATCTTATTTCCTAGAATTACTGTGGAATGAAGAATAATTAATATTACTTTATATTTAAGAAAAATAAGCTTAGCAAAATTTCTTATGATCATAAAACCAGTAAATCTAAGTGATAGAGTTACAATTCCCCTTCAAATAGTCTGAAGATAAAATTAACAATCTTAAAGACCACATCATAGTGCCTCATCTTCTTCATACAGATTACAGTGGATTGAATAATCTACTTTAATGACTTACATGGCAAATAGGTCATTGTAGATGTGATTAAGTTAAAGATATTGAAATGAGGGAGATTATTCTGAATTATCCAGGTAGGCCCAATGTAATCACAATCCTTAAAGATGGAAGAGGGAAACAGAAGAATCTGTGAAGAAGTAGAGGTCAAAGTGATGCAAATGTTGTCTATTAAGATAAAAGAAGGATTCATAAGCCAAGGTATACAGATAGCCTCCAGAAACTAGAAAGGGTAATGACATGTATTCTCCTCTAGAGACCCCAGAAAGAATGTAGCCTTGTCTAACTATTTTGAACTCCTGATCTCCAAAACTATAAAAGAATAAATCTGTGCTGCCTTAAGACACTAACTTTGTGGTAATTTGTTACGGCAGCACAGGAAACTAATTCATAGATGTTGCACATTTTGATTAGGTTTATTCCTGGATGTTCTAAGCTTTTTGGCTATTTTAAAGGATATCATTTCACCATTTACATTTCTAAATGGAAATGTACCCATATAGTATAGTTACTATTATATGTTGACTGGATGACAAGTCACCTTCCTTAAATATTTTTAGAAACCTTAATAATTTTTGGTTGAGTAGAAAATCAAAATGTTTGAAATTAGGCATAATGTGCCCTATAAAGTTCTCATTTTTTTTTGTTTCTCTGTGTCTTGGAGCTATTTATTGATTTTTTTATTCCTTTCATTTGCTAAAATCACCTGTACAATATTGATATTGATAGTTTCTGATTCTAAGGGCAGTTCTCATGATATTTCAAATTTAAATATATTTGACAGGCCTGACTTGCTGATACATTATTAAAGCTATTCATGTTTATCCTCATAAACACAATAAATAAAATAAATAAATAAAACATGTCATCATTTCCCTTATGGTATACTCTCTTACTCAGCTTTCTTATATATATACAAGACTTAAAGAATTAAAAAGGCTTCCATCTTTTTCATATACAGCTGGCCCTTGAGCAAGACAGGAATTAGGGGTAGTAACCCACTGTGGAGATGAAAATCTATGTACAACTTTTGATTCTCCAAAACCTTAGCTACTAATATCCTACAGTTGACTGGAAGCCTTATCAATAATATAAACTGTCAGTTAACACATATTTTGTATGTTGTATGCATTATAAATGGCATTTTTATAATAAAGGAGACTAGAAAAAAGAAATGTTATTTAAAAATTCATAAGAAAGAGAAAATGTTTTTATAGTACTGTACTTATTGATGCCATAACTTTATGTTGTCTGCTCACAAGATAAATTGTCTGTCAGTACCTTCATCAATATTGCCTTATATGATACAAAACACTGTAGATGTTATATGTATTACTCCATAAGACATCAAAAATGAAAAGATATTGTGAAAAAGAAATTGATGTTTATTTACAGGTATAGCCATTCATACATTAATAATAAAGAAGCAGCAATATGATTGCTTTAATATTGCCTAATGTAATTGATGGACTTCCCTGGTGGCTCAGATGGTAAAGAATCTTCCTGCAACACAGGAGACCCTGTTTTGACCCCTGGGTCAAGAAGATCCCCTGGAGAAGGGCATGGCTACCCACTCCAGTATTCTTGCCTGGAAAATTCCAGGGACAGAGGAGCCTGGCGGGCTACAGTCCATGGGGTTACAAACAGTTGAACACCACTGAGCAACTAACAAAAATGTAATTGATACAACTGCTTCACAGTAGCCTAAACTACACACTAATAAATGAATTGCTATAAAAATTTTATGGCATAGAGTATCAGTCATATTCATAATACAGTATAGAAAAATATTTCTATATAGGACCAATTCTCTTTCACTGTTTACTTTAGTCTCAGTGTTCATATCATAGAAAGGTCCATGTCAAAAAAGAAGGCAAAAGCAGTTGAATAGTTAAAACCTTTCCGTCAGATTCTCTACTGACAATTTGTTTCCTGGCACTGCTTATTCAACACGTTCATCCTCACTGTCTGGCCCTGGTTCAAAAGCACTCATCTCCATCAAGCTATCCTCTGTTAATTCCTCTGGTGTGGTGTCTATCAGCTCTTGAAGTTCTCCAAGATCTGTATCTTGAAAACCTCTACCTTGAGGGAAGGGAGCTAAGATGGCGGAGGAATAGGACGAGGAGAACACTCTCTCCCCAATAAATATACCAAAAGAACTTTTAAAGGCCGAGCAAACTCCAAATAACAGGAACTGAATGCTGGCAGAGGACAACGGACATCTGGAGGGGCGACCCATTGCCGACGTGAGGAGGTAGGACAAAAGAAAGAAAAAAAAAAAAGGTAAAGGGAGAGACAAAGAGCTGGGGATGGGTTTCGTCCCGGAAGGGGAGTCTGGAATAAAGAGGAAAAAAAAAGAGGAGAAAGGTCTCCGAATACCAGGGAGCATTCTCTCGGACGGATCTGCGGTGAATCTTGGAGAGCAATATAGCTGGGAGTAAAAGCAGATTAATAGTTAAGCCCTGCATGGTACGTCTCTGGCTACAAGGCACAGCCTAGCGGCAGCACGGGTGCCCCACCCCCCACTAGCCGAAGCGGACTGCTCCTGCTCAGGGAGGGGCGGGCGCGCGCTCAGGGAATGGAGCAGCCCGAGGGACCTAACCTCCCAGGAAAAGCCCCCCCCCCAGGGCCGGCACAGAACAAAGGGCGGTGAGGAGTCAACAGAGAGGCAGCCGGCCCAGTGGAGCTGGGCAGCTGTAGGCTGCGGACCGGAAAAGCCCCCGCCCGAGAGCAGTGGGCATAACCCAGCCCCGGGGAGGCTAACCAAGACTTCTGGGGATTCTGGACGGATCGGTGCTGTACACACCTTAGAAGGAGTGCTCAGCTGCACCCCGAGAAAACCGAGCAGCTGGGCCGGGGGAGGGGAGAAGCCCCACTCCCCAACTGTGCTGGGTGGACAACAGAGAGCCTGAGCAGAGGGGGCGGGGGAAGCCCTCTCACCAGGAGCGGGACAAACTCCAAGGCCCTGAATAGACACTTAAAAGACCAGCAAACAGAGGACGCTGAGGCGAGCGGAGCGAACAGCTTTGAAACTGACAGGAGTAGCAAATTAAAGCCCTGCAGGTGGCGCTGACTGCATAGAAAGGAGACTGTAGACTGTGAGAAGTACAAGCCCGACCAAGAAGGCCTGCTTAGCTGCACACTGAGAAAACCAAGCGGCTGGGCCGGGGGAGAGGAGAAGCCCCACTCCCCAAATGTGCTGGGCGGACGACAGAGAGCCTGAGCAGAGGGGGCGGGGGAAG
>ML661334.1:4473897-4494353 GCA_007570785.1 Antilocapra americana | reverse complement strand
AGTAAGCCAGAAGCAAAAACAACAATACAGTATATTAACACATATATATGGAATTTAGAAAGACGGTAACGAGAACCTAACATATGAGACAGCAAAAGGAACGCAGATGTATAGAATAGACTCGTGGACTTTGTGGATGAGGGTAAGGGTGGGATGATATGGGAGAAGGGCATTGAAGCATGTTAATTGTCATGTGTCTAATCAATCGCCAGCCCAGGATTGATGCTCGGGGCTGGTACACCGAGATTTCCTGGGGGGGAGGGAGGATGGAGGGGGGATCCGGAGGGGAAGCATATGTAAACCCGTGGTGATATCATGACAATGTATGGCAAAAACAATAAAAAAAAAAAAGAAAGAAAACCTCTACCTTTTTTGACACATCCACAAGTTTCTTCATCATTTCCTTGATTGGTTCTATAAATCCTGTGAAGTAATGCACAACATCTGGACAGTTTTCTCCAACAGGAATTTATTTGAGGGATGTGATAGGGGAAGGAGTTGATTGCTTTCACAGGTTTTTTTTTTCCTTTACAACAGTGATGGCATCTTTAATGGTATAATACTTCCAGAATTTCATGATGTCCAGGGTTCTCTCCTAAAGCATTAATAATCCTTTCCATAGAGCCTCAAAGGTGCTTACAAGCTCCTGATCTAGAGGCTGAAGTGGAGACATTGTATTTGGGGGCAAGTAGACCACTATGACTTTGGTATTGAATTCATGCTGTTCTGGTGAGCAGAGGCATTGTCTCCACCATCAGAAGAACTTTACAGGCAATCCTCTCCTGGAAAAATACTTCCTGACTTCATGGACAAAACATCAGAGGAATCAATCAAAAAAAAAAAAAAAAGAGTTCTCATACTCCAGGCTATCTTGTTGTCCAATGAAAAGACTGGCAGCTGGTGTTTATCTTCTGCCTTTAAGTTTTGGAGCAGCAGCTTTATAGATAAGGGCAGTTCTGACCACAACTTTGACTGCATTTGCAAAAAACTGTTAATGTTGATGTTGTTCAATCACTCAGTCATGTCTGACTCTTTGTGAACCCATGGACTGCAGCATGACAGGGTTCCCTGTTCTTCACCATCTCTCAGAGTTTGCTCAAACTCATGTCCATTGAGTCAATGATGCTATCCAACCATCTTGATCTCTGTTGTTCCCTTCTCCTGCCTTCAATCTTTCCCAGCATCAGGGTTTTTTCCAGAGTCAGTTTTTCCCATCAGATGGCTAAAGCATTGGAGCTTCAATTTCAGCATCAGTCCTGGTGAGTATTCAGAACTGATTTCCTTTAGGACTGAATGGTTTGATCTCCTTGCAGTCTAAGGGATTATCAAGAGTCTTCTCCAACAACACAGTTAAAAAGCATCAATTCTTCAGTGCTCAGTCTTCCTTACAGTCCAACTCTCACAACCATACATGACTACTGGAAAAACCATAGCTTTAACTAGACGGATCTTTGCCAGCAAACTAATGCCTATGCTTTTTAATATGCTGTCTAGGTTGGTCACAGCTTTTATTCCAAGGAGTAAGCATTTTTTAATTTCATGGCTGCAGTCACCATCTGCAGTGATTTTGGAGCCCAAAAAAATAAAGTCTGTCACTGGTACCATTGTTATACTATCTATTTGTCATGAACTGATGGGACTGGATGCCATGATTTTAGTTTCCTGAATGCTGAATTTTAAGCCAGCTTTTTCACTCTCCTCTTTCACCTTCATCGAGAGGCCCTTTAATTCCTCTTGACTTACTGATATGAGGGTGGTGTCATCTGCATATCTGAGGTTATTGATATTTCTCCTGGCAATGTTGATTCCAGCTTGAGCTTCATCCAGCCCAGCATTTGGCATGATGTACTCTGCATATAATTTAAATAAACAGGGTGACAACATATAGCCTTGACATACTCCTTTCCCAATTTGCAACAAGTCTGTTGTTCCATGTCCAGTTCTAATTTTTGCTTCTTGACCTGCATACAGATTTCTGTGGGGGCAGGTCAGCTGGTCTGGTGTTTCAGTCTCTTTAAGAATTTTTCCCAGTTTGCTCTGATCTACACAGTCAAAGGATTTAACATAGTCAGTGAAGCAGAAGTAGATGTTTCCCTAAGAATCTCTTGCTTTTTCTATGATCCAACAGATGTTGGCCATTTGATCTCTTGTTCCTCTGCCCTTTCTAAATACAGCTTGTACATCTGGAAGTTCTTAGTTCACGTACTGTTGAAGCGTAGCTTGGAGGATTTTGAGCATGTGAAATGATCATTCTTTGACATTGTCCTTCTTTCAGATTGGAATGAAAACTGACCTTTTTCAGTTCTGTAGCCACTGCTGAGTTCTCCAAATTTGCTGGCATATTGAGTGCAACACTTCAACAGCATCATCTTTTAGGATCTGAAATAGCTCAGCTGGAATTCCATCACCTACATTAGCTTTGTTCATAGTGATGCTTCCTAAGCACAAAACAGTAGAATTAACCTATCTCTTCCTGTTTTAAATCTCAGGGCTCATTTCTCTACTTACTAATAAATGTCCTTTATGGCATCTTTTCCCAAAGTAAAGCGCTTTTGTCTGCATTAAAAGCCTATCAGGCAGATATTCTTCCTCCTCACTGATTTTCTTAATAGTATCTGGAAATTATCTGCTGTCTCTTAGTCAACAGAGGCTGCTTCTCTTGTTATCTTTATGATTTTTTAGGCCAAACATCTTTCTGAAATTATCAAAGCATCCTTTGTTGGCATTAACTTCTCCAGCTTTAGATTCTTCACATTCCTTTTGCTTTAAGGTGTCATAAAGTGACTTTGATTTTCCTTGAATCATGTTAGAGCCTTTATATATACCTTTCTTAAAAGAATCCTGCACTCATATAAAAGCTGCATTTGCAACGGAGATAAAAACTTATTTCACAAAGAAATTTCAAACCCAGGTGTCCCACATTGCAGGCGGATTCTTTATCATCTGAGCCACCAGGGAAGCCCATTCCACCTATAGTAATGCATATGCTTCCATGTTACTCTCTCCAGTCCTCCCACCTTCACCTTCCTCCCCTCATAAGTCTGTTCCCTCTATCTGCTTCTTCACTGCTGCCCTGCAAATAAGTTCCTCAGTACCATCTTTCTAGATTCCATATATATGCATTAATATACAATATTTGCTTTCTCTTCCTGACTGACTTTATTCTGTATAATAGGCTTTAGGTTCATCCACCTCATTAGAACCGACTCAAAAGTGTTTGCCTTTATGACTGAGCAATATTCCACAGCTTCTTTATGCATTCATCAGTCAATGATATCTAGGTTCCTTCCATTTCCCAGCTATTATAAATAGTCCTGCAAAGAACATTGGGGAAGATGTGTCTTTTTCAATTTTGGTTTCCTCAGGGTATATGTCTAGTAGTGGGATTGCTGGGTCATATGGTAGTTTTATTCCTAGTTTTTTAAGAAATCTCCATACTGCCTTCCATAGTGGCTGTGTCAGTTTGCATTCCCACCAACAGTGCAAGAGGGTTCCCTTTTCTCCACACCCTCTCCAGCATTTATTGTTTGTAGATTTTTTAATGATGACCATTCTGACCAGTGGGATGTGGTATCTCATTGCAGTTTTGATTTGCATTTCTCTAATCAGGAGCAATGTTGAGCATATTTCCATCTATTTATTAGCCATCTGTATGTCTTCTTTAGGGAAATGTCTGTTTAGGTCTTTTGCCCAGTTTTTGATTGGATTGTTTGTTTTTCTGATATTTACTTATAGGAGATGCTTGTATATTTTGGAAACCAATCCTTTGTCAGTTGTTTCATTTGCTATTATTTTCTCCCATTTTGAGGGTTGCCTTTTCACATTGTTTATAGTTTCCTATGCTGTGCAAAAGCTTTTAAGTTCAATTCAGTCTCACTTGTTTATTTTTGCTTTTATTTCCATTAATACAGAAGGCAATTTATTTCCATTACTATAGAGGATCTTGCTACAGTTTATGTCAAAGTGTGTTCTGCTTCTTTTCCTCTAAGAGTTATATAGTTTCTGGCCTTACATTTAGGTCTTTAATCCATTTTGAGTTTATCTTTGTGAATGGTGTTAGGAAGTGTTCTAATTTCTTTCTTTTTTTTTTTACACGAAGCTGTCCAGTTCTCCTAGCACCACTTATTGAAGAGACTGTCTTTTCCCCATTGTACATTCTTGCCTCCTTTGTCAAAGGTAAGTTTAAGCCAAGTACTTTTTACATGGGTACATTTCTGACTACCTTTTTAATATCTCTATAAAGAACTATTTCTAATAAGAAGTATCAATTCTTCTAAATTCAGTTGGGTAACATTTTTCTTAGAAAATACTCCATTTCATATAGATTTCCTTGTTTCTTGGCACAGCATTGTGCACAATTGTGGTTGAATAGCTCCAGGGTGGAAACATTTGATCTATTTAATATGATTTAAAATTTATTAGTTTAAATATATTAAATAGTCTCTCGGTACTGTGCCACCAAGAAATAGAAGAATTAGCATTTTGATCACATTATGTTAGTATGCTAAAATTACCACAACAGACTGCAGTAAAGATATTGGGAGTATGAGTCTAATCACTGAAAACAAAATACTATATTTAAAATAATACTTTTTCAGAATTACTTTTTTTACAATATGAACAATAATATCTTTAAATATTTTGGAAAAGAATAAGCATACTGGTTTTTATTTTTAAATGCAAGATGTATCTTTTCCAACAAGTATTTTTATATTTAAACACAAGTAATGCAAGTTCCATATTGATATCTGCTCCTACATGTCTATTTTTTTGAGGTCATGTTTTCCAAACTATAAGTGTCTTGATATCAAAGAATATGTCCTAATACCTAGAAAATTATCCAGAACATAAGTACATAGGGTCACAGTTCAATGAAAGAATAAAAAAACACTTGGAGATCATGAGAGCAAGTGTTATTTAATCATCATTTCACTGTGCCCTACTTGTAGTAGGGCAAAAATCTTTAATAAATAATCCCTTCTCTTAAGTATTTTAAGAGACTAAAATTGTCTTTAAGTTTCTATCATTATTTTCAATACAAAAATATACATTCAAAAAAAGTTTTAACACTAAATTTTGTAATTTTAAAGTTCATTTATAATTATGAGAATTAATTGTCTTTATTTGAGCAGTGCTAAGCAAAGAATGATTTTTTGCCAACTTAAACAAGGCAGAATTTCACTATTCTTATATCCAATATCACTTTTTGAAATTGTGTTTAAACATTATTCTAGTCTTTAAAATTAATGTGTTTCCCATGGTCATAGAGAAATCGCGTGTAAATAACCTGCATATATGTATATGTAAGTGCATCCTCCATGAAATCCTCAAAAACAAAAATCATCCTTCACTCATCATTTTTATCCCTAGCTTTGGTAGCCTTCCTGAAAAAAGGGGAAGCAGACTAGAAGAGAGGAAGATGCAGAATGAAGAGTAGGGAGATAACACTGAGCATTGTCTTGGTCGAAAGCAAGTTTTCAATAAACAAATGGAAAAAGAGAAATAGGGAAAAAATGGTACCTGAGTGAGTATTTTACCTACCTATAAAATGCATGAATTTTATAATATTGCCAGAAAAATGCTAAACTATTTTGTCTTTCATGTTTTGTTTTTACAGTCTTATGAAAGAAAATACTTGGCAAGGAATTGAATGCTGTCTCAGAAGAGAATTCTGAACTATAGGGCTTCTCTGATAGCTCAATTGGTAAAGAATCCACCTACAATGCAGGAGACCTGGGTTCAATCCCTGGGTTGGGAAGATCCCCTGGAATCACAGTGATGCATACATCTCCTTCACATCAAACAATACCACTTCCAGTATCTAGTCTCCATGCAGTCCATCTGCTGCTGTTGTTTACAATTACCAGCATGCTGGTTCCAATGATGCTTTTCAGGAGCTATTTCCATCCTGAAAAAGAAAAGCTAAATGTTTGCAAAAACTCTTCATGCAAATATAGAAAAAGTCTACCTGAGGCAGGACGCATCCTTTTCTTGGGCTTGATACAAGTGCACAGTACTCCTAGCTGTTAAAACACAAGCCATCAAAACAATCTTACATGAAACAAAATTGATTGTTACAGAAATTCTACAGGGAATATTTTTATGGAAGTTTTAAATTCCCTTGAAGCAGAAAGGTAATTTCTGTTTGGTTTATTTTCAGAAAAGGAGAAAAAAACTTAACTCCTGCAACCAGCTTAGAAGAGACAAGATAGAAAGGAAATTACTGAAAACAGGGATGAACAGAAGTGCATCCCTTTGAACTAAGTAAAGGAACAAATCCTATAGTCCTGCGACATGAAAAGAAAAATCCGTCATCGACAAAAGAGACTGTCTGAGGACACTGGTCTCCTTTGAAAATCTGGAGAAACAGCTCAGAATAGCAACGATGGCCACTGTGATGACTACAATTTGTGTATTATAAGTGGTACGTTTTCAACAAGTTCTTACACTGATATATATCTCTGTTAGAAAGAGCCTATTTCTCCCCAGGTCATTTTTCATGTTCTTCTCCCTGAATAGAGCCTCCTTTTTCCAGCAAAATAGCAATATCCATATTAATGGTATAAAATGGATCCAAATAAAAAGCAAATTGTGCAACGTAGCTGTAATAACTCTGTTCCTATCAATTCAACTACATGTGACTTTGGAGGGAAAGTTTGGTATTATATCCCCGAGAACACTCATTCCAGCTTAAAACGCTGACTGTGGAAGTGACAACCCAGAGAGGGAGATGGAAGGAACGACAGCTGTTTGTGCCACCAGTATGAATAGTGGGTGAGTCACAGTTTAGAAAGTGCTGCCCGCCTCCCAGGAGAGTCATGAGCCAGGGAATGGCTTCCCTCTGACAACAAACCATCCCTGCTTGGCAAGGAAAGTCACCACCTTTATTTCCAGAAGGTTTGTAACTAGAAGTCACTGTGGCTACCTCTCTAATCTATGACAGATACATCCAAATGTGGGTCAGCTCTCAGGGGACCCCTGGGGGCTTCACACATTTTTTTCTGCTTGAGACATTATTAGCAGAACCTAAGAACACGTTAGGTTCATCCACCTCACTAGAACTCACTCAAATACATTCTTTTTTATGATTAATATTCCATTGTATATATGTACTCAGGGGTAGGATGGATGGAGGAGAGGAAGGTTCAAGAGGGAGATGATATATGCATAATTAATTATGGCTGATTTGTGTTGTGTTGTATGTTTACAATCATAAACATTGTAAAGCAATTTTCCTCCCATTAAAAAATAAATTTTAAAAAAAATCTAGGATAAAATGGAGCAGTTTATTCCAAATGAGGGGGAGAGCAGGTGGGACACAGCATCTGGGGGACACCAGGGCCTACATGGGCAGCTGGGGGAGCAGGCAGGAGAGGCTGGCAGTCTCGGGTGGCACCAGGATGTGCTGTTGGACCCGAGCAACGTGAAGGAGAGTTTGGAACTTATCCTCAGTTTGATGGGAAAACATTGAAATTTTTTAACCAGGGCACTGATGAATTTGTAATCTATCAGTGGCAGGGAAGAGAAGGTGCAGTAAGTAGAAAAGAAAAAGCAAAAAGAATGTAAGACAATAGATCTTTCATTATTCTTCCAAACATTGAAGATACGAGATTAGGAGACTCTGACTGCTGCATTTCTCCAAAATACAACCCAGCAATCACACTGCTGGGCATATGCACCGAGGAAATCAGAATTGAAAGAGACACATGTACCCTGATGTTCATTGTAGCACCGTTTACAATAGCCAGGACATGGAAGCAACCTAGATGTCCGTCAGCAGACAAATGGATAAGGAAGCTGTGGTACCTATACAAATGGAATATTA
This sequence comes from Antilocapra americana, assembly GCA_007570785.1. Lineage (NCBI taxonomy): Eukaryota > Metazoa > Chordata > Mammalia > Artiodactyla > Antilocapridae > Antilocapra > Antilocapra americana. The sequence continues at coordinate 4,486,528 of ML661334.1, read as the reverse complement.
CTCAGTTATAGAAAAAGAACACAAGTCAGTTCTAATCAGGTGGATGAAACTGGAGCCTATTCTACAGAGTGAAGTAAGCCAGAAAGAGAATCACCAATACAGTATATTAACACATATATATGGAATTTAGAAAGACGGTAACAACGACCCTATATGTAAGACAGCCAGAGACACAGATGTAAAGAACAGACTTTTGGACTCTATGGGAGAAGGTGAGGATGGGAAAATATGAGAGAATAGCATTGAAACATGTATATTACCATATGTAAAATAGATGACCAGTGCAAGTTCCATGCATGAAGCAGGGCACACAAAGCTGGTGCTGTGGGACAACCCATCCCTCTGGGATGGGAAGGGAGGTGGGAAGGGGGTTCAGGATGGGGGGACACATGTACACCCATGGCTGATTCATGTCCATGTATGGAAAAACCACCACAATATTGTAAAGTATTTAGCCTTCAACTAAAATAAATAAATTAATTTTTAAAAAATTAAAAAAATTCATTTGAAGCAGTTCTACTCAGGTGGACGGAACTGGAGCCTATTATCCAGAGTGAAGTAAGCCAGAAGAAAAAACAACAATACAGTATACTAACGCATATATATGGAATTTAGAAAGATGGTAACGAGAACCCTGCATGCGAGACAGAAAAAGGAACGCAGATGTATAGAACAGACTCGTGGACTCTGTGGAAGAGGGCAAGGGTGGGATGATATGGGAGAATGGCATTGAAACATGTTAATTATCATATGTGAAATCAATCGCCAGCCCAGGATTGATGCTCGGGGCTGGTGCACCGAGATGTCCCAGGGGGAGGGAATCGGGAGGGAGGAGGAAGGGGGGTTCTGGAGGGGGAGCATATGTAAACCCATGGGGGTTTCATGTCATTGAATGGCAAAACCAACACAATAAAGTAAAGAAAATTTAAAAAAAGAAAACAAAAGCAAAAATAAATAAAAGAACCTGAGGTTTTAAAACTAAGATTGTCTTTTTAGAGTAGTTACAGAGTCATAGCAACATTAAGCAGAGGTGCATATACCCTGTGCTCCTACACATGCGCAGTCTCCCTCATTATCAATACCACCCCAAGGTGGTACATATATTGTGATCAAAGAACCTACACTGACATGTCATAATCACCCAAGCTTCAGAATTGATGTTACAGTTCACTCTTAGCATTGGCTAGTCTATGCTTCTTCACAAATGTATAATGACAGGTATCCATCATTTTATTATCATAGAAAAATAATTTTGCTGCCCTAAAATACTTCTCTTCTCCATCTAAAAAATGAATTTTTATTTAACTTCTTTTAATGCTTTAATTTTATGCATGTCTTAAGTGGTAATTTTTATCTCTTTGGTTAACTGCCTTTTAGAAAATGAGTTAATGGTCAAGGAATGGCTTCCCCCATGGCTCAGTGGATAAAGAATCTGCTTGCGATGCAGGAGACACAGGAGATGCAGGTCAAAGAATATATATTTGCCATTCTTGGAAAAGTCATCCTTAAGTCATCCTTAAGTTTACGTACATAAACATAAATATATGTTTAAGTACATTAAATGTAAAACTTTATACACAAGAGTTCAGTAGTTCGCATGTCTTTTAAGAATCTTGTCATTGCTCAATTGATCTCCTGTGTGAGTCAGGCTTTTTGACTCAGTTTTGAAATGATTCTTGATGTAAAAAGATTTCATACAGAGACTCCCTGGTGAACACAATAATGAAGGTTATTTGGTTGATATGCTTATTTTTTCAAACTTTACCAGCACTGACCCCCAAGTATTAAATCTCAGCATGAAGATGTCTCTAAGTTATACACTGTACAGCTTGTGTACACTTGTAAGTTATGCACTATAAGTTATAGACTATACACTGTAGTTGCCCACAGTACTTCAGGGATGTAATATTGTAGCACTAAGATCATCTTCTCATAACCACTGGAGCTTTTCAAAATCATCAGACCCTAAAATTATGGCTGCTGCTTATAAAGACAGTGCAGTGGATTTCTCTTTTCAAGGTCATGCCCCACAAGTATTACTGCAAAAATTCCCTGTACTATTATTGAATAAAAGTCCTTCATCATCTTATTTTTTCCTGTATAGTTGGATGTATAATGTAATGTGTTTTTTAGTCCATGGGATTCTTCAAATAGAGCATTTACTGATTTGAAAATTTGGGGGAAAATATTTTAGAAAAAATATTCCTCTGATTTTTTAACTTTATTTTGATCAATATATAACCAACTGTTTTTAATGTTGGATTTTATCACACTACTGATAGATGTTAAACAATGATTCTTCCTAATCCATGACCCAAAGAAAAAGAAAGGAATGAAGGGCTTATCTAACAAATACCATACAACAAATTTTTATAAGCACACATCACATTAATATTCAAACAATACTAGGCTACCTCTCAAAAACAGAAAAGCACATTTATAATGTTTTTGAATACTTGTTCTCACCAAGACAACACACATTTTTAGAACTAAAAATTATTTTGATGTCTTTGCTTCAGTGTTCTTGGAATGGCACCATTTTTCAATATTTTGGTATAGGTCACTACAGGTAAATAATTCAAGCCTTTTACTCTTTAGTGGGGTGGAGGGTTAGGGATGACTATACAAATATTGATGTGAGTTACAGTAGGAAGAGAATCTGGTGTTGATCATCTTAGTGACATTATTTTATTCTTGTCATGAGAACCCTGTTAATTTATATCCTGAGATTTCATCCAATGAGCCAAAGAATGCATTTCAACAGGAAACTTGGTTTTCGCCTTTCAGTAAAATCATCATGTTCCAAATACATGGGTCAAGCACATGCAAACACTTTTAAAGGGGAAATTTAAAGAATCCCTGGCCTATAATTAACTAAGAAACAACACAATGGAAAAGTAACACCCTTTTATTCAGGCCTAAATGTTCATCAGATCCTGGTATTTTCAATTGCAATGGCAAGATGTCCTGCTTGATGCTGGTTTTCCTGGCAGTACAGAGGCCACAAATATGACCTGAAAGTAGAACAAGATCAAAGGCAGTTTTGTTCACACTCAGTCGTGTCCAACTCCATGGACTACAGCACGCCTGGTTTCCATGTCCTTCACTATTCTGAGAGTTTATTCAAACTCAGGTCCATTGAGTTCATGATGCCATCCAACCATCTCATTCTCTGTTGCCCCCTTCTCCTCCTGCCTTCAATCTTTCCCAGGATTGGGGTCTTTTCCAATGAGTCAGCTCTTTGCATCAGTTAGCCAAAGTACTGGAACTTCAGTTTCAGCATCAGTCCTTCCAATGAATATTCAGGGTTGATTTCCTTTAGGACTGACTGCTTTGATGTCCTTGCATAAGAAATCTAAAAGTCGAAGTAACTACCAAAATTAACCTATAAATGTGGCTATCAGGCTGGTTAAGCAACAGGAGTGTGTGGACACTTTGCCGGACAAGGACACTAAAAATGCTCAAGAGAGAAGGGCCTTCTCTGGTTGCTGAAAATGTCTCTGCTCACTGTTAGTTAAAGGCTGGAGCAGGAGACATTTGGGAACTGGACATCTGCATAAGAAGAAAGCTTGTGGCTGCAATTAAGGAAATGTTTAATCTCCAATCTTACCTACCAGTGTTCAAAAGACATAAATTATGGATTTTAGAGTAACAGCAAAGACAAAACCAAGGCAGCCAAGAACCACCATGTACCTAGAGTCCAGGGGGCAGATAACAGCAATATCAGCTGTAAACAGATGAGTGTCACAAAGACCTTCAGGTCTTCAGACGTATCCAGTCATCGTAATAGTTAAAGACTTTGGGTAGCATACATATCACTCATATTAAACACAGATTATAACTAAAATGAGATACCATGGGTTATATCAACTTGGAAAAACTTTTTCCCACTGGTGAAAGAAAAACAAAACATTCTTTTTATTGAATTATTTGTTGCTGTTCAGTCACTAAGTCACTTTGCTTTCCCATGCCAGGCTTTCTTGTCCTTCACTGTTTCCTAGAGTTTGCTAAAACTTATGCCCATTGAGTCGTTGATGTCATCTACCCAGCTCATCCTCTGCCGCCTCCTGCTCTCAATCTTTCCCAGCATTAGGGTCTTTTCCAGAGTTGGCTCTTTACATCAGGAGACCAAAGTATTTGAGCTTCAGTTTCAGCATCAGTCCTTTCAATGAATATTCAGGGTTGATTTCTTTTAAGATTGACTGGTTTGATCTCCTTTTAGTCCAAGGAACTCTCAAGAGTCTTCTCCAGCAGTTCAAAAGCATCAGTTCTTTGGCACTCAGCCTTCTTTATGGTCCAACTGTCACATCCGTACATGACCACTGGACAAACCATAGCATTCTCTATATGGACCTTTGTCAGCAAAGTGATGTCTCTGCTTTTTAATATGTTTTCTATAGTTATCATAGCTTTTCTTCAAAGGAGCATGTGTCTTTTAATTTTGTGTATATTGAAGTATGCTGATTTACAATGTTGTGTTAATTTCTGCTATACAGCACTGACTCAGTTATACACACATATACATATGTGTGTGTGTGTGTGTGTGTGTGTGTGTATACATTTTTTCTTCATATTTTTTTCTGTTACGGTTTGTCACAGGATATTGCATATACTTCCTTGTGCGATACAATAGGGCTCTGTTGTTTATCCATGCTATGTATGATAGCTTGTATTCTACCAACCCCAGACTCCCACTACATCCAGTCTTACCTCTTTGGCAACCACCAGTCTGTTCTCTATGCCCATCATTCTGTTTCTGTTTCACAGGTAAGTTCATTGTGTCATATTTTAGATTCCACATGTAAGTGATATCATGTGGTGTTTGTCTTTCTCTTTTTGGCTTACTTCACTTAGTAGGATAATCTCGGGAAAAAAAATTTAAGTTTGTTTTTAATGGTACATTGCTGATGGAAGGATAAATTTCTACAATTTGGAAAAATCACCAGTGCCCATATACTTTAACATAACAATTCCACTTATAGTCATTTTTCCTACAAAAATAGTCAAACTTGCAAAATGATCTTTTCATTTCATAAAATATACTTAGGGAGCACCAACTGCATATCAGCTACGATTCTAGGCACTGACAAGGAATAGCCAACTGCAGGGTCTCTTGAGGCTTACATTGGGGAAACAGGCTCTCAGTAAACCAGTGCAGGGGCTTCCCTGCTGGCCTAGTAGCTGGGACTTTGCCTTCCAATGCAGGAAGTACAGGTTTGAACCCCAGTCAAGGAGCTAAGACCCACATGTCTGCCTCATGGCTGTATATATATGTAAGCAATATTATAAGAAATTCAATAAAGACTTCTAATATGGTCCACATCAAAAATAAAAAAAAAATTTAAGGCATAATGTCAAGGAATGCACAAACAAAATTCAAGCAGGGTGAGAGGGTAGGGAGGGATGAGGGAAGGAGAATGTTTCCATAAGGCAGGGAAGGAGGTGACATTTAAACAGAGCTCTGAGTGAGATGAGGAAAGAGCCATGCAGGTACCTACAGGAAGTGTGTTCTAAATACACAGCCTCACAGTATTGTTCATAAAAATTAAAATCCACTTATGTATCATCAATAGGGACCTGATTAAATAAATCATAGATAGGTAGACAGATGTAATATAATGTATGTATTATACATGTATATAAACAAAAATAAGAAAATGATGGGGTGGCTTTGGAGAAGTACTGGGCAGTTTGAGGTACTGATTTATTTTTCACTGACTCTCTCTTTATGCCTTTCAGGTTTTGAACCAAATGTATGCACTCTTATATACAAAACACCATAAGACATGGTTTAGATTAAATGTCTCCATTTGACTGAGATTAAATATCTATTCTGCTAAAAATTTTTCCTGGTAGCTTCCAAAATTCCAAAATAATAGTCTGCAATCTAAAATACCTGGAGAGATTTCTATACAAATATACATCATGTATGTTACACTAAGAATCTTTCTGAACTTTCTGATAAAGACAGGCCCACAGCAAGAAAAAAAAGAATACACCTTTGAAAGAGCAATTCACACAACACATCATCATCTATGTCACTGAACAGGATAGAATCTCACAGATCCAGTCTTTTGTCAAGTTTTTAAGAATTCATATTATGACCCTCTCTTACATACAAAAAATATTATATTTTCCATTTCTATGCTTTAATGAAAAATGGTGGTAAAGTCACAGCCTATGTTTATAAACAAATTCAAGCCAGAAAACTAGCACAACAAATCAGAAGAAACACATAAACACTGAACTCAGAGTCCTGGTGGAAACTAATGTTGAAGAAACTAAATATATTCAATTTCCTTGTGTTTTTCCTTGATTTTTTGGGTGAATTACCTGGAGTCATAGATTCAGTGCAGACAGATAGGTCACAAGACAGAAGGCAGCTTTAGATGGAGGACGAGTTTCCAACATGTAACTAGTGAAGCTGAACCATGCTGACTCACCCACTGACCCAGGTTGCAAATCCCCAGAGTGAAACTCGGTCCCCAGCTGGTACTATAAGTGCTCAGGTGAGAGGGTGTCCCTTCAAACAGATGCCCGTCGGGAGGATGATGGATCCATCCTCTGCTCCCTTCACAAGATTTGGCCGCATCTTCCCCACTGCCAGTAACTCCAGCTTGAAAAGACAGCATTGAACAGCCACGGTAAACAGAATACCTGAGATTCTATTTGTTTTACTTATTTTCAAGTCTGCGGTAAAATATGAAAAGACATAAGTATGAGGTGGTGGTGGTAGCTGTGGGGATCACTTCTCCAAAGTGCATCTGTGCAGTTTGGAATGACACGGTCCCCTCAGCTGTTCCTTGGTTGTGTTCAGGATGCTTTAAGTTTGGACTCAGGAGGCAAGTGTTTGCAGACAAGCTCAGAACTTTCAGTCTCTGCCTTTATGTTCTTGTTATGTATATGTTTGTCTTTCCTTGTGTTTCAGAAACAAAGCATCCCCACAACATCCTCAAACAAAGACAGAGAGACCTACATCCCAGTCCGCACTTCATGCTCATTCCCTGGGAACATCCCTCCAGCTACCTCCAGCCCCACCAAGGTCCATCTGAGCTAGATTAAAGTAGCATCCTTTCCAGCTATTTTTCAGAATGAGGTATAGTTTCAAGATGCCATTTTCCATGCTCTGGTACCACAGACCAGGGCCACATGAGTCGTACGCTCTTAGATCTAATCCCAAATCATTTCAGAGGATAGAGAAGTCAGTGAATCCTGAATAGCATGTCCAGCTCTCAGCCTGGACATATGATAAACACTAACTTTTAATAGCTTGATGTGAATCTACTGTAATAGTTTTATTTTATTACATTACTAGGTAAATATATATCAGTATAGAATTTGTATTGAAGACAGGAGAGGGAAGGAAACAGAAAACTAACAGTAATAAGGGATAAGTTTGCCTAGAAGCAAACAGCTAAAGATTTAAAAAGCTCCTCTAAAAGCATTACTATGATTCTGATAGGCTCAATGATGAAATCATTTTACTGAACATTTTCACACTCATGTTTTCTCCCCGTCCTGTCCTGCACTGCCAGTCAATCTGAACCCAAGGGACCAAAGATGGGGGGCCAGGTCTTGCTCAACTGTCCTGGAAATGACAGCATGAAGACCAGGTCTAGCTGGATCTCAAAAACCCCTTTACTTCAGTCCCATGGAAGCTGTGTTGGACCTGGCCTTTTCGTTTCCTGCACAGATGTAGGTACATGTGGTGAATCACAATGATCCCCACACTGTAAAACTTAAGCTGTAGCTTTTTTGAGACTGTATTCTGCGCAAATTTGTCCCCAAGGCAATTGGAATTTTATGCCTTATAAATAAAAGAACATTGTAGTAGAATCTTACTGATAGATTTCATCTTGGGTACAAACTTTGAGGTCCTCAAAAGTGATACAGAATACTTATCAATAAAAGATCAGAGTAAGCTTGTTGGATAAAATTGGAATATCATTGTAAGATCTGAGCATGCTCTCTATTTATATCAAAGACTTTATAGTGGTGATACAGGACAGGATGAGAAAAAAGGATGTGAGACTCTTAATGACAAAGAACTCTGGCTCTTGGTGAGCCAGTCAGCCAGGTCACAGAGGCTGTCATGCCCATGGCTTCTGTGAATTAAAGCAGACACAGTTCCTGCCACCAACAATCAAGCATTTGCAAAGAATGCAGTGAAAACTAATTGCATGGAGTCCAAATGTAGCCCTGTAAATTCTGACCATATATTGAAGAGCTTGCTTTCACAAAGCAAAGAATATATGAGGCCAAGGGCAGAGAAGTACCAGGCCGGTGGCAGAATCCAGATGTGCAAGCCCATCATCAATTCAGAATCAACTTGCTTTTCTGTGATTAAAAATGCTTCAGAGAGTTTTAACACTCTGGACTCAACTTAAACCATGGTCTCTGAGGATGTGGGTTAATAAAAGCAGATTTTTATAAGTATATAGTTATAGGAAATGTGGCACTTGCTTTTCTGGGTTATGAAACCTGGTTTGTGTCAGATTCAACATCAAAATATTTTAAGAGTAATCAGAATAGTAAAATGGTAAATGTCAGTTTATTTCACATTTTACCTTCCCCAAGTATGACTTTCCAAATGAGATTTACCTCTCTTACTGTTTCATGTAAGGCCATTTTCACTTAGAGATTTTTCTGAACAGAGGAGCAAAGAGAAACATCTTCAGAGCAAGATGAGCCGCCAACACATTGTGTGCCTCCAACACACCCGCCAGGCTTCTCACTCCCAGTTTTTATTAATCTGTCACTGAGTGCTCCCTGGGGTCCTGGAAACCTCAGAAAATGTGACCATAGCTTTCAGCTGTGCCCTTGGTGGGGGAGCTGTTGACACCTTTGCTGTCCAGCCCTCTGTATTCTTTAGTGCATTCTGTATCTTAGAGACAGAAGTTATGTTAGAGTGATTGACTGAAGCAGGGCTTCTGGAATTAGAACAGGTGTGATTTGCATACACATCTGTCTGGTCATAAAATATTGGCAGGCAAGTGGAAACTCCAGGTTCACAGCTGCTTTCCAATAGCTCCACATGGCAGCAGTTAATACCCTTCTAAAACAGCAAGAGTAGGGAATGCAACAGTCTCTAATCCAGGACAACAGAAATTAAAATATCCATGTTGTGCTTACCATTCATTCATTTCTGACTTTTTAATAAAATTAAGTCATCTAATTTCATTGATTCAGTTATTTCTTTCTTTTAAAATGTCCATTTTGTTTTCTTATGGAACCCATAGGGAAAGGAAAAGGAAAGATAGTTTCATAGTTGTGTCTGACTCTTTGCAATCCCATGGACTGTAGCCCACCACGTCTTCTGTTCATGGAATTCTCCAGGCAAGAATACTAGAGTGGGTGCCATTCCCTTCTCCAGGGGATCTTCCCAAACCAGGAATTGAACCCAGGTCTTCTGCATTACAGGCAGTTTCTTTACCAACTGAGCTACTAGGGAAGCCGGTAGATGAGGTGTAAATATCTAACAAAATAAACAATTTTAACCACACATAACTGTTTCCATTTGCTTTCATTATGTCCTTAGAATAAACTTCTGAAGAATAAGTACAATACTACTTCTTAAGAGGAAAGAGCATTCCCAGAAGACATGCATGCTCACATATGTGCTAACTCTCTTTAGTCACATCCTACTCTGTGCGATCCTGTAGACTGTAGCCTGGCAGGCTCCTCTGTCCATGAATTCTCAAGGCAAGAATATTGGAGTGGACTGCGTTTGCACTTTCCCCTAGGAAAGGAAAAAAGAATACTGGAGTGAGTCACCATGCCCCACTCCAGAGGATCTTCCTAGGGATCCAACCCACATCTCTTACATCTCCTCCATTGGCAGGCAAGTCCTGTACCACTAGCACAACCTGGGGAGCCCACGCTTGGAACCAGCTAGGAACCAATTGGGTTCACACTTGGAACCAATTAGGGTATTCCATGGATGTTTGTTTCTCTTCTTTTTTAAAGACATATTTAATAAGTATTGACCAATTTTGTAATGGATATTCTTAGAACTACTTTATTAATGTTTTCAGAAGGTGAGGCCTTTGCATTTTTGTAGTGTTACAGTAAGACATGCTCAGAGAAAATAAATTGTAGCTTCTATAATCCTCTTTATACACAAATATTTTCTCAGGACAGGAAACAAATTACCAGAGGAAAAACCATCCTAATTTTCATATCAGTATGTAAGTTGTCTTTAGTTTCTCTCTCCATGAGGCCAGTATTTCCACTGAGATAGGTTGCTTATAGCCAGATTTTATATTCATTAGAAATCATGTCTTGAAGGTTATTTTCATCTGTTTGGCACCGACAAGGGGACTTGATACAAAAACCATTTGATTTTAAGTAGCTTAAGGCCAAGAGAAATGCCTAGCCATCCCTAGTTTCCTCACATGTTATTCTTACCCTAGACCCACTGTAAGTGTGCGTTCCCCAACTGTCAGCTTTCTAGCCACCATCAAGGCCCTAAGTGGAATTACCAGGCATTTCACATAGTAATTCTCTAGCAGTTTTGAAACAGGCACAGGGTCAAATATCAGTGAAGCCTAGCAGACAGCGTGGGCCAAGGCCCCGGTTGAACTTGTGGAAGGCCCTCCCGGCCCTCACCCATGAGCATCTAATGCTGAAGCGTGAGAGAAGCAGAGGAGGCTTCCAAGGCCTCAAGGGTGAAAAGGCAGGAACGTGAAGACTGGGAGAAGCTAATCTGCTTGAATGACCAGCTCTGGCTTCAGACCGTGTGGGAACCAAGAACCCTCCAAAGAGCCAGGTCAGTTACTAAGAATCTTGCCTTAGGCAATTCCCATAGATCCTATCAGAATTCTGCATTAAATCAACAAACCAACTCATTGTTTCGCAAACAACTCATTGCTCACAAATAGGGCAGTCTTTCTGCCTATTCCTGGCTTCGCTAATCTTCACTTACCTACACCATTCATTTTGGCCATTGATGCATTATCAGCCATTCTAAGATACCTGTTTAGGTGTATGATTTTCTAGTTACATTGGCTCTTCCCAGACAATAGGGCCTCCTCTTACACCTTCTCCTGAGCACCGAGCAGAACAGGTGCATGATAAGTGCTAACAGAGGATGAATAAATGCACCAACAGGCAGTGTGGCTTTACAAGAAGTAAAGAGCCAGGAAGCAATCAGAACAGGAGCCCAAATTGAGAAGATCCACACTCTTCTTGTTGAACTTGATTGCCACTGCTAAATACCTGTATCAACTCCAAATTCTTAAATACATTGTAAAACTCAGTCAAATGTAAAATTACTTCTTGGGAGGAAAAAAAAAATCCTTGAGTGCAGAAGTATCACTTAAGCGCTAGTTTCAATCTAACATATTTGGAAAAAACCTTCAGTTCAGTTCAGTTTCAGTCTCTCAGTTGTGTCTGACTCTTTGCAACCCCATGGACTGCAGCACGCAAGGCTTCCCTGTCCATTACCAACTCCCAGAGCTTACTCAAACTCATGTCCATTGAGTTGGTGATGCCATCCAACCATCTCATCCTCTGTTGTCCCCTTCTCCTCCTGCCCTCAATCTTTCCCAGCATCAGGGTCTTTTCAAATGAGTCAGCTCTTCACATCTGATGGCTAAAGTATTGGAGTTTCAGCTTCAGCATCAGTCCTTCCAATGAGTATTCAGGACTGATTTCCTTTAGGATGGACTGGTGGATCTCCTTGCTGTCTATGGCACTCTCAAGAGTCTTCTCCAACACCACAGTTCAAAAGCATTTATTCTTCAGCACTCAGCTCTCTTGATGGTCCAACTCTCACATCTATACATGACTATCGGAAAAGCCTTAGCATTGACTAGACTGACCTTTGTCAGAAAAGTAATGTCTCTGTTTTTTAATATGTTGTCTAGGCTTTTTATAATTTTTCTTCCAAGAAGCAAGCATCTTTTAATTCCAGGGCTGCAATCACCATCTACAGTGATTTTGGAGCCCAAGAGTCCACGAAAATAAAGTCTGTCACTGTTTCCATTGCTTCCTCATCTATTTGCCGTGAAGTGATGGGACTGGATGCCATGATCTTCCTTTGTTGAACGTTGAGTTTTTTTTTTTTTATTGTTTTTGCCATACATTGGCATGATATCACCATGGGTTTACATATGCTTCCCCTCCAGCCCCCCCCCCCCTCCCCCCCCCCCCCCCCCCGGGGAAATCTCACTGTACCAGCCCCGAGCATTAATCCTGGGCTGGCGATTGATTAGATACATGACAATTAACATGCTTCAATGCCCTTCTCCCATATCATCCCACCCTTACCCTCATCTACAAAGTCCACGAGTCTATTCAATACATCTGCGTTCCTTTTGCTGTCTCGCATGTTGAGTTCTCGTTACCGTCTTTCTAAATTCCATATATATGTGTTAATATACTGTATTGTTGTTTTTGCTTCTGGCTTACTTCACTCTGGATAATGGGCTCCAGTTTCGTCCATCTGAGTAGAGTTGCTTCAAATGAATTTTTTTTTAATGCTGAGTAATATTCCATTGTGTATATGTACCACAGCTTTCTTATCTATTCGTCAGTTGATGGGCATCTAGGTTGCTTCCATGTCTTGGCTATTGTAAACAATTCAGCGATGAACATTGGGGTACACGTGGCTCTTTCAATTCTGGTTTCC
>ML661334.1:4289136-4463897 GCA_007570785.1 Antilocapra americana | reverse complement strand
TGAAAATTTAAAAGATGTTCCTAGTACAGTTATAATTAAGGCTTTCTCTGGTGCTGGTGCGTGCAGTGAAGTGAAGGGTCTGTAGATTTTCAGATGATCCCTTGGTCCGGCTTCTCCTTCTCACAGTCTATAGACTCCTTTCTATGCAGTCTGCGCCCCCTGCAGGGATTTAGTCTGCTACTCCTGTCAGTTTCAAAGCTGTTCGCTCCGCTCGCCTCAGCGTCCTCTGTCTGCTGGTCTTTTAAGTGTCTATTCAGCGCTTTGGAGTTTGCCCTGCTCCTGGTGAGAGGGCGTCCCCCGCCCCCTCTGCTCAGGCTCTCTGTCATCCGCCCAGCACAGTTGGGGAGTGGGGCTTCTCCTCTCCCCCGGCCCAGCCGCTCGGTTTTCTCAGCGTGCAGCTGCGAGCAGGCCTTCTGGTTTGGGCTTGTCCTTCTCAGGGTCTATAGTCTCTTTTCTATGCAGTCTGTGCCACCAGCAGGGATTTAATCTGCTATTCCTGTCAGTTCCAAAGCTGTTGGCTCTGCTAGCTTAAGCGTCTTCTGTTTGCTGGTCTTTTAAGTGTCTATTCAGCACTTTGGGGTTTGCCCCGCTCCTGGTGAGAGGGCTTCCCCCGCCCCCTCTGCTCAGGCTCTCTGTCGTCCGCCCAGCACATTTGGGGAGTGGGGCTTCTCCTCTCCCCCGGCCCAGCCGCTTGGTTTTCTCCACTGGGCCGGCTGCCTCTCTGTTGACTCCTCACCGCCCTTTGTTCTGTGCCGGCCCTGGGGGGGGGGCTTTTCCTGGGAGGTTAGGTCCCTCGGGCTGCTCCGTTCCCTGAGCGCGTGGCCCGCCCCTCCCTGAGCAGGAGCAGTCCGCTTAGGCTAGTGGGGGTTGGGGCGCCCGTGCTGCCGCTCGGCTGTGCCTTGTAGCCAGAGACATACTGTGCAGGGCTTAACTATTAATCTGCTTTTACTCCCAGCTATATTGCTCTCCAAGATTCACCGCAGATCCGTCCGAGAGAATGCTCCCTGGTATTCGGAGACCTTTCTCCTCTTTTTTTTTCCTCTTTATTCCAGACTCCCCTTCCGGGACGGAACCCGTCCCCAGCTCTTTGTCTCTCCCTTTACTTTTTTTTTTTCTTTCTTTTGTCCTACCTCCTGACGTCTGCAACGGGTCACCCCTCCAGATGCCCGTTGTCCTCTGCCAGCATTCAGTTCCTGTTATTTGGAGTTTGCTCGGCCTTTAAAAGTTCTTTTGGTATATTTATTGGGGAGAGAGTGTTCTCCCCATCCTATTCCTCCGCCATCTTAGTTCCCTCCCCCTGAACGTTGAGTTTTAAGCCAGCTTTTTCACTCTCCTCTTTCAGTTTCATCAGGTGGCTCTTTAGTTCTTCACTTTCTGCCATAAGGGTGGTGTCATCTGCATATCTGAGGTTATCATAAGCTTACTTTGGCTTATTTATTTAAATAAATAAATATTATATTAATTATAATATTATATTAATATATAGGGGGGAAAGTAGAAAGTGAAAGTTGTTCAGTCATGTCTGACTCTTTGCGACCCCATGTCAGGCTCCTCTGTCCATAGGGTTCCCCAGGCAAGAATACTGGAGTGGGTAGCCATTCCCTTCTCCAGGGAATCTTCCCAACTCAGGGATCAAACCCAGCTCTCCCTCATTGCAGGCACAATCTTTACTGTCTGAGCCATGAGACATATATAGGGGGAAAGTATATTAAAATTGCATGACCAAAATAAAATTCTGAAAGGACAGCAAATATAGAGGTCTTTTTGTTAAATGCACTTTAATGCCAAACATTAAGTTTACTTTTATGTGCAACAATTTCTAGTCAAGTCATCACGATATACAAATATGAAAGTAGAAAAGTCAATGATAGCTGTAAAATATGAACTATTTTAAACTCTGTAGTCATTTGAGAAATATCTAGTTGACAAGGTGAAGTTTAATAAAGAAAAAATAACTATATATATACTGTGCACAAAGTCCTGTGCCATGAGCATTCTCATTTAGTCTTCTCAATAAGTTTATGAACCAGATACCATCGTTATTCCCACGTACACACTGGAGCTTTGAAAAGCAAGAGAGTTCCAGAAAAACGTCTACTTCTGCTTTATTTACTATGTCAAAGCCTTTGACTGTGTGGATCACAACAAACTGTGGAAAATTCTGAAAGAGATGGGAATACCAGACCATCTGACCTGCCTCCTGAGAAAACAGTAAGCAGGTCAGGAAGTAACAGTTAGAACTGGACATGGAACAACAGACTGGTTCCAAATATGAAAAGCAGTCCATCAAAGCTGTATATTGTCACTCTGCTCATTTAACTTATATGCAGATTACATCATGAGAAATGCTAGGCTGGATGAAACACAAGTTGAAATCAAGATGCCAGGAGAAATATCAATAACCTCAGATATGCAGATGATACATCTTTATGGCAGAAAATGAAAAATGACTAAAGAGTCTCTTGATGAAAGTGAAAGAGGAGAGTGAAAACGTTGGCTTAATACTCAGAGTTCAGAAAACTAACATCATAAACTCTGGTCCCATCACTTCACAGCAAAGAGATGGGGAAACAGTGGAAACAGAGACAGATTTTATTTTGGGGGGCTCCAACATCACTGCTGATGATTACTGTAGCCATGAAGTTAAAAGAGGCTTACTCCTTGGAAGAAAAGTTATAAGCAAGCTAGACAGCATATTAAAAAGCAGAGACATTACTTTACTGACAAAGGTCCGTCTAGTCAAGGCTATGGTTTTTCCAGTGGTCATGTTTGAATGTGAGAGTTGGACGGTGAAGAAAGCTGAGCACCGAAGAATTGATGCTTTTGAACTGTGGTGTTGGAGAGTCTCTTAAGAATCCCTTGGACTGCAAGGAGATCCAACCAGTCCATCCTAAAGGATATCAGTCCTGAATACTCATTGGAAGGACTGATGCTGAAGCTGAAACTCCAGTACTTTGGCCATCTGATGTGAAGAACTGACGCACTGGAAAAGACAATGATGCTTTGGGGAAGATTGAAGGCGGGAGGAGGAGAGGATGACAGAGAATGAGATGGCTGGATGGCATCACCGACTTGATGGACATGAGTTTGAGTAAGCTCTGGGAGTTGGTGATGGACAGAGAGGCCTTGCGTGCTGCAGTCCATGGGATTGCAAAGAGTCAGACACAACTGAGCGACTGAAATGAACTGAACTGAACTGAGCACATGAAGAAATTGAACCCAGAGGCTGAGAAACTTGCCCATAGTCACCCAGCCTATAGGGGGCAGAGCAGGATCTGTACTCAGCAACACAGGGACACTTAAGGAACAAGCCTTGTGTCAGCTTCCTCCCCCAGGCATAAGGGGTCATCCATGATGGTCCAGGGTTTTAGATGAGTCCTGGCTTAACTCAGAAAAACAGAAAAGATTCTGTACATTTTCAAAACATTAACTCTTGGTCAGAATCCATTTTTAACATTCTTGCTGTATTGTTCATTTCACCATCATTATTGCCTTATTCAATAGATCTAACGGACTTCCAACTATGTCATCAGTTTAGGGAGAACTGGGTTAAGAAGTACAAAACATCCCTACTGATATTTTAATTCCTGTTGAAATGTGGGTAAAAAAATAGCAGATATATAAAGAATAAAAACAAAATCCTTGAAAGCACTGTTCTCTCTGATAAAGGGTAATAGAATGAGTTTCCTCAAGCCAGCAACCTGGAAAGAATATTTCAAGTATTCGAAGGACCATCTCTGATGTTCAGTTGCTTTATAAAGCTCACAGAAGTGGAATCTTATACACATTAGTGGGTGACTTTATTTATTCGTAGTGGTGAGTTAATTTATTCGTAGATCTACATCTTCATCTGTCAAGTAGAGACAGATGGTTTCTACTAACATCATTTATTCCTTAATGTACGTAGATATTTATTTCTTATATTTGCCTTAATTTATAAAGAATTTGAAGTAATTGCATGATCTATAAATATCCATGTATATATAAATGATGATTTGATGGTGAAATTTTTTGTCTTTTCTCCCTCTACTTTTTATTTTGAAAAATTGCAAAGCTACGAGATGGTCGGATAGCACCACCAACTCAATGGACATGAGTTTGAGCAACCTCTGGGAGATGATGAAGGACAGGGAAGCCTGGTGTGCTGCAGTCCATGGGGTCGCAAAGAGTCACAACTGAGTGACTGAACAACAATGAGAAACTGAAAGAACAGTTCAGTGAACACCACATATCCTTCACCTAAACCCACCAGTTGTTAACATTTTCCCACCTGTACTGTACCCAGCTGCCTGCATCTCTCTCACACACAGAACACACACCTTGCATTTCATGGCACCTCACACTGGTCATATTCCAAGCATCTGTTTGAACCAGGACATTCTTTTACATAAACATACCATTACCATAACCCAGAAATTTAACAGTGTTACAATAATGTTTAATATACAGTTTATGGTCTACAAGGATGTCCTTTCTAGCTGTATTTTTTTAACAAGATCCAGTCGAGAATTATAAATTTCATTTAGCAGTCATGTCTCTTTAGTCTCCTTTACCTCAGACATTATCTTTCTGTTGTATTTGTTTTTCATGACTGACAGTTTTTGAAGAGTCCAAGTTGACACATGTATACCCATGGTGGATTCGTGTCGATGTATGGCAAAACCAACACAATAATGTAAAGAAAAAAGTCTTTCTTGAATTTGTTACAACAAAAAAAAAGAAAGAGGAGGATAACTAAATAAAATAAAATATATACTGAAATATTAAAAAAGAGAGAGAGAGGAAAAAAAAGAAAATTTTTTAAAAAAGAAAAAACAGAGCAGGACCCTGAAGGGCCTTCCATAGGACAGACTACCACCTTTTGTTCATAAAAGAAAAAAGCTTTAGCCTCTTAGGCCTTCCCCAAGTTCCAAAGATCAGATTTAATCAGAGAAGTGAAAAAAATCATAAACAAAGAAAATAGTCAAATAAGACAAAATAATAATAGTTTAGCCATAAAACAAAGTCAAACACTTTTGGTTCCTCCTGAGGGGCTGAAAACAATATCCAGAGCCATATCCATGAGCTGTTTTGCAGAAACCCCATCAGGTGGAGGAAGTTAACTGCATACTGTCCACAAGTGCATAGACCCCAGACAAGCTAGCACCAGAAGGCTAATGAATGAGATTCCCAAAACATTACATTACCTCACCATTGACTAATCAGAGAACAGGATTTTGTTTCCTTTTAATTTGCTTGTTTTCTCTTAATTTTATTGAAGTATGGTTGATTTATAATGTTTGTTAATTACTGCTATACATAAAATTGACTCAGTTATACAAATATGTACATTTTTTTCATATTCTTTTCCATTCCAGTTTTATCACAGGATATTTGATATAGTTCCCTGTGTTATACAGTAAGACCTTCTTGCTTTTCTATTTGTAATACTTTGTGTATATGAATCCCAAACTCCCAGTCCATCCCTCCCTCATCCACTTCCTCTTGGCAGTCATAAGTGTGTTCTCTTATCTGTGAGTCTGTTTCTGTTTTGTAGATAAGTTCATTTGTGTTGGCATTTTAGATCCCACATATCAGTGATATCATATATTTTTCTTTCTCTGACTTCACTTAATATGATAATCCCTAGGTCCATCCATGTTGCTGCAAATGACATTATCCCATTCTTATTATGGCTGAGTAATATTCCATTGTATATATGTACCACATCTTTATCCATCCATCTGTTGCTGGACATTTAAGTTGTTCCTATGTCTTGGCTGTTGTAAATACTGCTGCTGTGAACATAAGGATTCATGTTTCTTTTTGAATTATAATTTTCTCTGGATAAATGTCCTGGAGTGGGATTGCAAAGGATTATGCATAAACTGACCCTCTCACTCACACTGTCTTTTGAGCACCAGCTGCCATTCCCCTCCCTCAGCCCTGCAGTGAAAGCTGAACTCTTCTTCACCACACCCCCATGTCAGCAGATGGGATTTGCTGTATGCGAGGCAAGCCAGCCCAAGTGTGGGTTGGTGACATATAGTCTTGGGAAATTTCCCAGGATCTGATTCCTTCTTTGTCATTTTTTATATTCAATATGCTATAATTTATTACTGTGCCATTTTTTTTTCAATGTTTGCACAATATTATCTGGAATTTGGGCTTCCCTGGTCACTCAACTGGTAAAGAATCTGCCTGCAATGCAGGAGACCCTGGTTCGATTCCTGGGTCAGGAAGATCTACTGGAGAAGGGAGAGGCTACCCACTGCAATATCCTTGGACTTCCCTGGTCACTCAACTGGTAAAAAATCTGCCTGCTACATGGGAGACCTGGGTTCAATCCCTGGGTTGGGAAGATCCCCTGGAGAAGGGAATGGCTACCCACTCCAGTATTCTGGCCTGGAGAATTCCATAGGCTGCATAGTTCATGGGGTCACAAAGAGTCAGACACAACTGGGAATTTAACCCATCAAGCAGTTGTTCTGTGTTCTTTTGACGTGTTCTCATCACTCTTTCAGCTCTCCCCTGCTTTCTGGAACAAGATGTTCTATGGTATCTCTTGCTATCTCCATGCAAATTGTGGAACTACCCAATACTGCAAAGAGCCCTGGTTATGTTTAGTGGGAATGAGGCTGAGCAACTAAGCTCTCAGCACCTACCACATGCCACTGTATTTTGGCCCTTTCTTAGAGCTGGGGAAGAGGACCATTAAAATCACAAGTTCACCAAAGTAGATGACACATATGGAGTTTATTATGAAGCATAGTTTGGATATAGATGCTATATTCTCCTTTTCAAAGATTATCCAATTTTTCCAACACCATTTATTTAAAAGTTAGTCCTTTCCATTGTAGTTTACTTTATGATATACCTACTTTCTATGGTTTCTTGGGGCCAATTCCTGTACATATTTGGGTCTGTCTCTGAACTTTCGATTCTTTTCCAGTGGTCAAGCTATTCATGTGCCAGAATTATGTTCTTTTTTAAGAAACTTATTTGGACTTCCCTGGTTGGTCGAGTGGTTAAGACTCCGTGCTTCAAATGCAGGAGGTGCAGGTTTGATCACTGCTCAGGGAACGAAGACCCCACATACTATCTGCTGCAACCAAAAACAAATATTTCCTTGTAATATAAATACTTAACATGAGATCAGTAAATCTCCTAAGAAATTTTCAGTGTACAGTACATTATTGTTGACTATAGATATGGTGTTATAAAGCATATCTGTAGGGTTTCTCTTGCTTACCTAGAATTTTTTGCTTGTTGATTAGTGACTCCTCCAGCCTCTGGGAACCACCATGCCACTCTTTGATTCTATGAAGTTGCCTATTTTGGATAGCTCATATATGTAGAATCGTGCAATATTTGTCTTTCTGTGATGGCTTGTTTCATTTAGCATAAGGTCCTCAAGTTTCATACATCTTACTGCATCTTCCAAAATTTACTTCTTTTTTAAGGCTGAATAGTATTCCACTATATGTGTATACTAATTTTCTTTATCCATTCATCTGCCAAGGATATGAAGGTTGCATCCACATCTTGGATATTATGAATAGTGCTACAACATAGAATGCTAATATCTCGTTGAGATCTTGATTTCAATTCTTTTGGATAAATACCCAAAAGTAGAATTATATTTTTATTTTTTTGAGAAACTTCCATCCTGTTTTCCATACTGGCAGCACCATTTTGTATTTCCATTGTGCAAGAGCTCCCATTTTTCCACATCCTCACCAACACCTCTCTTTTGGCTTTTTGATAGTAGCCATCCTGACAGGTGTAAGGGACAGTATCATATTTAATGAGAGAAGCTCTAGAAGATGCCTTGTATTTTAATAATCTTCACTATTCTTATTTGTTTATGGAATTTCCCTGGTGGCTTAGACAGTAAAGCATTGGCCTATAATGAGGGAGACCCAGGTTCGATCCCTGGGTCAGGAAGGTCCCCTGGAGAAGAAAATGACAACCCACTCCAATACTCTTGCCTGGAAATTCCCATGGATGGAGGAGCCCAGTAGGCTACAGTCCATGGAGTCGCAAAGAGTAGGACACGACTGAATGACTTCACTTTCACTTTCACTTATTTTTTAAGGATCTTTAGTCCATGTTTACTTTTTCTTCATGAATTTTTGCATTTTATTTTTAAGTGATTTCATGTTTACATAAAAGTTGCTGAAATATGTCCTACATACATTTCATCCATAACAAAAATTACGGACTCCTCAATTTAGCTGCTTCAACCCTTTAGTGTACTTTGGTGGCTCTGTAAGTGCTCTGAATCACAGAGTATTAGACTTCTAGTGAGTTATCAGATCACTACTCAGAGTCTTTGGGGTCTTTTAATTGATTCTTAGGTAAACTTTTAAAATGATTAAAAATTGAGAGTACAGTATATCAATAGTAAAAATAATTTTAATTATTCATAGACACCTTACAAAAAAATTACCTCCATATTACATTTCAATCTTTGCCCACATGCTTCTTTCTGTATTTTTTAATGTAGCATAAATATTGAAACCTCTCATTCATATTGTCTTATTATAATATCAAGATCTTTCTTCAGGCTCATGTATAATCTATATAATTGTTATTTTGGAAGACTGAAAATATTCTGAGCTTTGTTGACATTTTTTATATCACTACTTATCTCTGGAAAGTTGTTCCAGTGGTTATATACCTGAAAACACCTACTCGTATCCCCATAAAAGATAGCTATTATTGTAAATTTATGTTTATCATCCCCATACATTTCTTTATATTTATTTTTGCCACAAGCATAAAAACATATGTGCTGCTGAGCAGTATTCAGTAGTGTTTGCACGTTTATAAAGTTTATAGGAATGGCATCACATTGTATGTATTCCTCTACCATTTATACTTTTCATTCAAAATTATGTTGTAGGAGTCATTTGGGTGGATACATGTTACCCTAGTTCCTTAATTTTCATTGAAAAATACCAGTCTACTATCTGATTCTCCTATAATGTCCTTGCACATTCTTATCTTATTGAATATTTAGGTTGTTTCTAACTTTTGCTGTAGCAAATGCTATTATCATTTTTGTAAGTACATCATGTCCCTAAGTGTGAGCTCCTCAAAGGTGTGAGTGCAGACATGGACTGCTGAACCATAAGAAATGATGTCTTAAAATTGTCCAGTTATCACTATTTTATTGTCCAAAGTAGTTGTTCCACTTTGTTCTCCCATTATAGGTGCTCTCTTTGGGAGGGACTGAAGTCATAAGAGTAGAGCCCTCCTGGGCAGAATTAGCATGCATCACAGAGAGCCCCAGAGAGCTCCCTTGCCCTTTCTGCCACATGAGGACAGAGCAAGAAGGCTGAGACCTGAGGAGGGCCCTCACCTGACCACACTGCACCCTGACCTTGGCCTTCCAGCCTCAAAGACTTGTGAGCAATAAGTGTCTCCTGTTTATAAGCCACTCAGTCTGTGGCATTTACTGGAACATTGTTTTAACAGCGCACACAGGCTAGGACAATGGGTATCTTCTGATTTGTAATAATTGCCCAGCTGACAGAAGTTCCATTTTTATTTTACATTGTGATTTCCTAATCACCTAATCACCAGTGCATTTAATTCATTTTTTCACATAGTTTTGACTATTTTTGACTGCTGCAAATTTCATTTTTCTCTTTTTCTGTTGATTTGTTTGAGCCCTTTTTGATTTAGGAATTTCTTTACATTTCTCTCCCAGAGTCCAGTTTGAGACAGATGAGTGTCTTTTTCTCCTCCCTTTGCTATCAGATGTCAATCTCCAGCACACTCTTTTCTCAGTGAAGATCCAGCCCCAAGAATTGCTCTGTTCAGAAGTACCAGCCCCAGATTCCCACCATACCCCAGCCCCAGCCTTGCCTTCTCTCCCTATTTCCAATTACTGCTGCAAACAAATGTCTTCAGAGCATCCTGTTGTTTTGTCACTAAGTTCTGTCTGACTCTTTTGTGACCCCCATGGACTATAACCCACCAGGCTCCTCTGTACATGGGATTTCCCAGGCAAGAATACTGGAGTGGGTTGCCATGCCCATCCCTCCAGGGGATCTTCCAGACCCAGGGATCAAATCTATGTCTCTTAGGTCTCTTGAATTGGCAGATGGCTTCTTTACCACTAGGGCTACCTGGGAAGTCCCTCGGAGCATCCTGGGCTTGCCTAACATTTCAAGTTTTCTAATTCTCTCTTTTTGGCCACTGTGAATATTTCTTAATTTCTTGCAAGTTAAACTATGCCTTCAAATTGATGTTTGCTGTATTTATCTTGCAAGTGTTTTTTTCACAGAATCTTTTTTCATTTTGCTGAATGTTGGGGCCCTATCTTATATATGGTACCCCATATTGTGACTGTAACAGAATATGGTCAACCATTTCCCTGCTGAACCAGATTTAGACCATTTTTGATGTTTCAGTATTAACAGAAAAGCCTCAATAAACATTCCTGTGAACTTACTATTGTGCCTACATGAAAGAAGTTCTAGAGCATAAGTTTCTCAAAGAACACTTGGTATTTCCAAATGTATCTGATTTTTAGTTTGCTCCCTGTATTTTCATAAACTTGTATTTCCAAGAACATTAGGTGGCAATGATCAGGTTCCATTGATCAGGTTAAACATTAACAATACTAAATCCTATCCAACTTTGGGTAAAGCATTTATGTTTCTTCTTTCTGTTCTGAATGGGCCATTGGTATGTTTTGCCTGTTTTTCTGTTGCATTATTTTGTTTTATTACTTTGAGTAAACTGTTTGCATTACTTTGTATTTTGTTTTATCACTTTGAAAAGATGGTTTTGTCATCCAGATATTAATTCTTATCTGTATGATTCAAATACTTGTTTCCAGGTTGTTTGTCCCTCATTATTGTTTTTCCCTTTATTATTCATAATAAACATCTTTTTTCCAAGTAGATATTTTAAATCAAATTTAATTCAAATGTGATATCTTTTTCCTTTATTTCTTTTTATTCCTCACAATTATATAAACTTCACACTGTATCACAAACATTGAAAGAAATTATGATCATTTTTAGGTTTTAGAAACCCATCTAGGAAGTATTCTTGTGTGATAGAAGCAATCAGCAAAATTTCTTTTAAATCAATGCTAATTTCTCCAACATTATTTAATGCTTCCTTCATTGACTTGAAATCATATACATATGAGTGTTTATTCTACTCTTTAAACTATTTGCCTTTTCCTAAGCCAATACCATGTTGTTTTGATTAGCAGGACATTGTAAACTGCTTTAATATTTGATGAGATAAAACACTAATCAAAAGAGGAGCCTTCTTTCTAAACACTCTGGCAATATCCAGATGAATTTTAAATTCATTATTTTGTCAAAATCCTCCAAAAGGGATTTTATTTTCTTATTTTCCAAACACACACACACTTTCCTTAACTAAATTGAGTGCTTAAAGTATCTTTTATGATTCAATTAGAAGTCCTGAAAATTGAGTTCCAAAGAAGAAATAAAACAATAACAATAAAACACCCATCACAACAACTTTTCTTTCAAATGCTTAATAAGCATGATCTCATTTCTTCCTTTTAACAACCCTGCTGGGGATGTTTTGTTAAACTCATTTTAGTAGCAAAGAAACTGAAGTTTAGGAAGCTTTGACAGCTGATAGTCCACCCAGCTGGAAAGGGGCTAAAGCAGAGATTGTAACTGACTCTCACAATGGATCCTGTAACTCCTTTAGTGTCTCTTCTTTCTAGAGCAATGGTTCCCAGTAGTATCAGGATCACCTGGGAATTTATTGGAAATACAAATTCCCTGGCTTTACCCCATGTTTACCAAATTGGAAACTTTGGAAATGAAAGTCCAGCAACCTGAGTTATCAAAGCCCTCCAGGTGTTCTGATGCAGGTAGTGTAAGAACCATTGGTCTAGAATCTAAAGGCTGAGGAGTCATTAAAAGGGTACAAGAAATATTGAGTGGGAGGGGCAGCAAAAATCACACTCATTAAAATGAGCAAGAAGAAACACTACAGAGATTCCAACTCTCTATTGAATGACCAGTGTGTTGGTAATAACAATCACTGCATGGCTCAGAGGATAAATGGTAAAACAAAAGTGCTTAGTAGAGGACTCTGTTATGCTTTTCAGGTCAGAAAAACTGAGAAACTATTGAACTGGAGCATATAGACGTGTAAGATGCATCACCCCAGTTCTCTGAGATCCGTAATCAAGAAACGCATTCGTCACCCTTGGCTGAGACACGAATGCCCGTCGATATGAATTTTATCTCCTCCAGAGGCCAGATCACAAACAGGTGTGAAACTTGAGTGAGGAAAAAGTTTAGGAGAACACAGAGAGTCAACAGAAAATAAGGGGAGGCTGGGGAGAAAGACCAGCCTGAGACAGTGGTGCAGCTGAAAGCCCAGGGCGGGGGTTGCCCTCCTCGGAGGACAGGGCACAGCACCCTCTGGGTGGCGAGGGGAGCTAGACGCCCTGCACACTCAGGACCTTCCGCAGCGACCTCTGTGATTTAAAAGGAAAAAAAAAAAAAAAAACCTTTTTCATGATTGTTTTTACGTTGGATCCACTTACCATCTACATACAGTTTGGCCAAAGTCTCATTTAGTGAAATGAGCATGTGAAATGAGCTGGATTTTCCTGGGGCAAAGAAGACTTGGTGGATTTAGATATCCAGCCTCTCTGTGAGAATTACCTATTAATTAAGTGATTAAAGATATCAACCTTTGGGTTGGGTATTCTGGCATGATGGGAGATCAGTTCTTGGTGTCACTGACTGTAAGAGGCATGGGCTTGGATCAAACACATCTTATATTCAGTTGTGAGATGCCTGCTTGGCTTGGAAAAATTCAGACTTTCAAAATTACCCTACGAGTGGTAAGACTGTTACTGTAGCATATCTTCACCACCGTCTTAGAATTTAAAGTGGCATTTTCAAGGTTTATTATTTGTATTGGTTTTAATAGGATTCTTTTATGAACCAGTTTAATGAGGAGTATTCAATTATTGCTTCCTGAAGCCACTGCTGTAATATCAGACTTCATGCTGTGCGGTCTCTTTCAGAAAAAGCGTATGTGATCTGAATGGAAAATAAAAGAGCTGTTAAATAGCCATTCCTTTACAGTATCAACCTTTTTGTCTGCCAGTGTTGGCGAATGGTGGATATATGCAAACATTCCATTGTTCTGCATTGTAAGGCCACCACATTTAAAAATAAAATATATTTAAATCTTAAAATCTGCATGATGTGATGCATCAGATAAGGATTATTTTTCAGACTGAGACTTCTATTTCCTTTGACAAAGCAGGAAAGACTAAGCTGAAGATTTCCTAACCTATGGGATGATTAATTAGATAAGATGCCCCAGGCAAAACTCAAGAATCCAAAACCAAATACTCACACTTAATATATAAAGATCAATCTGGAATTCTACACTGGACCTAGCACCTTGGAGCACATACCCCAAGGCAAGGCTCAGAGACTACTCAAGAAATGTGACTGATAGCCCAGGAGGAATAAACCCAAATTGTTAATCCACTTTTAATCATCAATCAGGAGAACTTTCACAAACACTTCGTAAAACAAACCAGCATGCGGCTTGAGCTGAAAGTGTTACTTGCCTTTTATGAATATTTAATTACATCTATGAAAGCTCTCAAGAGCTCATGTACACAGTAGATAATATTTCACTTTTAGGAATGATGACTGAGAATGTTCAAGACTGGTTTAGGAGGCTCTAGATTCAGACCATCACTGACCGCATTGTTATAATGACCACAGCAGAGAGGGCACATTTAACCTGCCCCGATTACTAATGTGTAATACTCAGACTTTGAATGTGTGTATAGAAGAAGGAATATTAACCCTTTGTCACCCAGCATTTGATGCTTGACAGAAGACAAGGTCATATATGACGTGAAGGATACCTCACAAAAGAACTTCATTGCCTACCATTGGGGTCTTTGTTTAGCATTTCTCTCTTCCACAGGTGGGCATCATCCTGTGAGACAAAGGCATGGAACAGAAATTATAAGATCAATAACACTTCCTTTGGACAAAGACTGCACAGGGATCATGTCTGCAATAGACATAGTGATGTGAATAAATTATTTTGAGTTCTGAAAAGGCAAAGCCCCACACATCAGGAAATACCTTGTCACAGGGAACTATATTCAATATTCTGAGATAAACCATAATGAAACAGAATATTTTTAAAATATATGAAGGTACGTATGACTGAATCACTTTGCTGTACTGCAGAACTTAACATTGTAAATCAGCTATTCCTCAGTTTAAAAAAGAAAAGCAGCAGCTTGAGGGAGAGAATAAAGAGAGGAAGTGAGGCAGCTTAACACCCCCCTCCTGCCTCCTGGACCTGCCTTTCCCAGACTCCTCCCCCACAAACCTCTTCCACCTTTGATTTTAACAGATGCCATTTCCCAGTCTTGGGCAAAGCCTGTATAGATGTAACCAGAAGGCAAACCTCTCAGCCTCCTCACCCCCTTCCAATTAGATCACCACCCTCCTCCTACAAAGAACTTCTAACTCTGGTGTCACATAATGGTAAACACTCATAATGGGGTTTTTTGCTCTTATTATTGTTAATATGATCATTATTGTAATTGCTCTCAGATGGGTTGAGGAATCTCAGAACTTCCTATGGCAATTTTCTTCCTCCTTCTGAGCTGGAGATTATTCCAAGTTTTGATTCATCACCAAAGGGATGCACTGGTGTGGGGATATTTTATTAAAATATTTTTCATAACAGCCTGATGATTTAGTTAACATGATGATCCTACTTAACTGAACTGGGTCAAAAACTGAGGCAAAAGATGCCACATATGTACGGCCCTAAAGTTAACATCACTTTCTCACTAGTTATCAAGCCAGTTATAAATAAAAGCATTGCCACCCAAGGAAGTGTTTAACCTGAGGAAAGGCACATCAGTACAAATAAACTCATCTTATTAGTTCACAGAACACTGCACCTTAGCACTCATTCATCAGCTATCAGACAATCCTATTGCTATTGAAAAATCTCAACAGGAAGAGAACTGTCCCATCACCAAGGACATGGCCAGCTTAACCAGCCTTTATTGAGTAGATACCAGTAAAAATGTACCATGCCCAGAGGGTTACAAGATTTTCAAAGATAAGCAAAGTTTGTTCTTACCCTTAAAGACTCTAATACAGTCCCATGTTTTTGCTTTCCCATCATTGTAGCAATTCCTACTAACTGCTCACAGAACCTGGTACAAGCACCACTTTGGGCACTAGGCTATGGGCTTCTGGGACACTGATATTTGTCAAACTTTAATCCTTGAGCTCATCCTTTTCTTTCCTCACTTCATCCAGCAACAACAGGAGCAACCAGTCAATCTCAATATACTCATTAGTTTGCCAAAAATGCTGAAAAGCGTTATATACACAATCATGTAGATTATTTTTTTTAGAAGTGGTTGGTGAGGAGTACCCAATGTTGATAGTTTCCATATCTCTACTGCCAAATCAGGCAGAGATTCAGTGATCTCTTTAGTACCAGAAAGATTCATTAGTGTCTTTAAAATTAATCATCACAGAGAGCCAATTTCCAGAACCAGTTAACCCTAAAATTCTGTTTCCCTATAAACACTCTTGGTAGCAAAAGTTTTATTAGTCAAGATACTCCAGAGAAAGAGAAACAATAGGAGATAATAAGTAGATAAATAGATAGTCAGACAGAAAGATACTTAGGCAGACAGATATATACATGCATACATACATAGTTACAAAAATAGAAACATGGCTAGACACACAGATACATGGAGAGATATATACCAGATCCCTTTCCTGTCTCCTGAGAAACCTGTATGTGCATGAAGAAGGAACAGTTAGAACCTCACAAGGAAAAACACACTGGCTCTAAATTGGGAAGGGAGAACAAAGTTGTATATTGTCACCCTGCTTATTTAACTTATATGCAGAGTACATGATGTGAAATGCCAAGCTGGATGAATCACAAGCTGGAATCAAGATTTCCAGGAGTAATATCAACAACCCTAGATATGCAGGTAATAGAACTCAAAATGGCAAAATGTGAAGAGGAACTAAAGAGACCCTTGATGAGGGTGAAAGAGTGAAAGAGCTGGCATAAAACTCAACATTCAAAAATCTAAGAGCATGGCATCTGGACACATCACTTCATGGCAAATAGAAGGGGAAAAAGTGGAAGCAGTGACAGGTTTTATTTTGTTGGGCTCCAAAATCACTGCAGACAGTGACTGCAGCCATAAATTAAAAGACGCTTGCTCCTTGGAAGGAAAACTATGACAAGCATAGATAGCATATTAAAAAGCAAAGACATCACTTTACTGACAAAGATCCATAAAATTAAAGCTATGGTTTTTCCAGTAGTCATGTACAGATGTGAGAGCTGGACCATAAAGAAGGCTAAGCACCAAATAATTGATGCTTTCAAATTCTGGTGCTGGAGAAGACTCTTGAGAGTCCCCTGGACTACAAGGAGATCAAACCAGTCAATCCTAAAAGAAATCAACCCTGAATATTCATTGCAAGGACAGGTGCTGAAGCTGAAGCTCCAATACTTTGGCCACTAAATGCAGAGTCTACTCATTGGAAAAGACCCAAATGCTGGGAAAGATTGAAGGAAAAAGGAAAAGAAGGTGCAGAGGATAAGATCATTATATAGCATTAACCACTCAATTGAGGCTATGGTTTTTCCAGTGGTCATGTATGGATGAGAGAGTTGGACTATAAAGAAAGATGAGTGCCGAAGAATTGGTGCTTTTGAACTATAGTATTGGAGAAGACTCTTGAGAGTCCCTTGGACTGAAAGGGGATCCAACCAGTCCATCCTAAAGGAGATCAGTCTTGGGTGTCCATTGGAAGGCCTGATGTTGAAGCTGAAACTCCAATACTTTGGCCACCTGATGTGAAGAGCTGACTCCTTGGGAAAGACCCTGATACTGGGAAAGAATGAGGGCAACAGGAGAAGAGAGGAACAGAGGATGAGATGGTTGGATGGCATCACCGACTCAATGGACATATGTTTGGGTGGACTCAGGGAGTTGGTGATGGACAGGGAGAACTGGCGTGCTGCAGTCCATGGGGTCTCAAAGAGTCAGACACAACTGAGCAACTGAACTGAACTGAACTCAATTGACATAACTTTGAGAAACGTCCAGCAGAGAGTGGAGGACAGAGGAGCCTGGTGTGCTGCAGTCCATGGGTTTGAGAGAGTCAGACACAACTTAGCAAATGAATAACAACAAAATGGATACATAGATCCATAGATATATGGATAGATATATACATAGAACAATAGATGATTGATACATAATAAGGCATCAGATCATGTGATTATGAAAGCTGAAAAATCCTAAGATTTGCAGTCAGGGAGCTGGAGCCCCAGTCCAATTTCAAAGGCCTGAAAACCCAGGGAGACCATGTTTCCAGTCCAAGTCTGAATCTGAAGGCATCAGTGGACCAGTCTACTAGTCCAAGACAGTCAGACATAGGGAACAAATTCTCTCTTACTCCATCTTTATTCATTTTTAGGCCTTCAAGGGACTGGATTAGGCCCAACCACATTCAGTGAGTCACTTCAGTCACTCAGTCATGTCCAACTCTTTGCGACCCCATGAACCACAGCACACCAGGCCTCCCTGTCCATCACCAACTCCCTGAGTCCACCCAAACACATGTCCATTGAGTCGGTGATGCCATCCAACCATCTCATCCTCTGTTTGCCCCTTCTTCTCTTGCCCTCATTCTTTCCCAGCATCAGGGTCTTTTCCAATGAGTCAATTCTTCCAAACAGGTGGCCAAAATATTGGAGTTTCAGCTTCAACATCAGTCCTTCCAATGAACACCCAAGACTGATCTCCTTTAGGATGGACTGGTTGGATCTCCTTGCAGTCCAAGGGACTCTCAAGAGCCTTCTCCAACACTACGGTTCAAAAGCATCAATTCTTTGGCACTCAGCTTTCTTTATAGTCCAACTCTCACATCCATACATGACCAATGGAAAAACCATAGCCTTCACTATACAGACCTTTATGCTATCTAGGTTGGTCATAACTTTCCTTCTAAGGAGTAAGTGTCTTTTAATTTCATGGCTGCAGTCACCATCTGCAGTGATTTTGGAGCCCAGAAAAATAAAGTCAGCCATTGTTTCCACTATTTCCCTATTGATCTCCCATGAAGTGATGGGACTGGATGCTATGACCTTAGTTTTCTGAATATTGAGTTTTAAGCCAATGTTTTCACTCTCCTCTTTCACTTTCATTAAGAGGCTCTTTAGTTCCTCTTCACTTTCTGCCATAAGGGTGGTGTCGTCTGCATATCTGAGGTTACTGATATTTCTCCCAGCAATCTTGATTCCAGCTTGTGCTTCCTCAAGCCCAGCATTTCTTATGATGTACTCTGCATATAAGTTAAATAAGCAGGGTGATAATATACAGCCTTGACGTACTCCTTTTCCTATTTGGAACCAGTTTGTTGTTCCATGTTCAGTTCTAACTGTTGCTTCCTATCCTGCATACAGGTTTCTTAAGAGACAGGTCAGGTGGTCTGGTATTCCCATATCTTGAAGAATTTTCCACAGTTTATTGTGATCCATACAGTCAAAGGCTTTGGCATAGTCAATAAAGCAGAAATAGATGTTTTTCTGGAACTCTCTTGCTTTTTCGATGATCCAGTGGATGTTGGCAAGTTGATATCTGGTTCCTCTGCCTTTTCTAAAACCAGCTTGAACATCTGGAAGTTCACGGTTCACGTATTGCTGAAGCTTGGCTTGGAGAATTTTGAGCATCACTTTACTAGCGTGTGAGATGAGTGCAATTGCTCATTAGCTTGAGCATTCTTTGGCATTGGCTTTCTTTGGGATTGGAATGAAAACTGACCTTTTCCAGTCCTGTGGCTACTGCTGATCTTTCCATATTTGCTGGCATATTGAGTGCAGCACTTTCACAGCATCATCTTTTAGGATTTGAAATAGCTCAACTCGAATTCCATCACCTCCACTAGCTTTGTTCGTAGTGATGCTTTCTAAGGCCTACATGATTTCACATTCCAGGATGTCTGGCTCTAGGTGAGTGATCATGCCGTTGTGATTATCTGGGTCATGAAGATCT
Source organism: Antilocapra americana (assembly GCA_007570785.1). NCBI lineage: Eukaryota > Metazoa > Chordata > Mammalia > Artiodactyla > Antilocapridae > Antilocapra > Antilocapra americana. Next base: position 4,444,792 of record ML661334.1, on the reverse strand, counting down.
TTTTTGCACAGTTCTTCTGTGTATTTTTGCTGCCTCTTCTTCATATCTTCTGCTTCTGTTAGTTCCATACCATTTCTGTTATTTATTGAGCCCATCTTTGCATAAAATGTTCCCTTGGTATCTCTAATTTTCTTGAAGAGATCTCTAGTCTTTCTCATTCTATTGTTTTCCTCTATTTCTTTGCATTGTTTGCTGAGGAAGGCTTTCTTATCTCTCCTTGCTGTTCTTTGGAACTCTGCGTTCAAATGGGTATATCTTTCCTTTTCTCCTTTGCTTTTCATTTCCTTTTTTTCAAGGCTATTTGTAAGGCTTCCTCAGACAGCCACTTTTCTTTTTTGCATTCTTTTTCCTGGGGATGGTCTTGATTCCTGTCTCCTATACAATGTCATGAACCTCCATCCATAATTCATCAGGCACTCTGTCTATCAGAACTAGTCCCTTAAATCTATTTCTCACTTCCACTGTATAGTCATAAGGGATATGATTTAGGTCATACCTCAGTAGTCTAGTGGTTTTCTCCACTTTCTTCAATTTAAGTCTGAATTTGGTAATAAGGAGTTCATGATCTGAGCCACAGTCAGCTCCTGTTCTTGTTTTTGCTGACTGTATAGAGCTTCTACATCTTTGGCTGTAAAGAATACAATCAATCTGATTTAGATGTCAACCATCTGGTGATGTTCATGTGTAGAATCTTCTCTTGTGTTGTTGGAAGAGGGTATTTGCTATGACCAGTGTGTTCTCTTGGCAGAACTCTATTAGCCTTTGCCCTGCTTCATTCTGTACTCCAAGGCCAAATTTGCCAGTTACTCCAGGTGTTTCTTGACTTCCTACTTTTGCATTCCAGTCCCCTATAATGAAAAGAACATCTTTATGGGGTGTTGTTCTGGAAGGTCTTGTAGGTCTACATAGAATTATTCAACTTCAGCTTCTCTAGTGTTACTGGTTGGGGCATAGGCTTGGATTACCGTGATAATGAATGGTTTGCTTTGGAAACGAACAGAAATCATTCTGTCATTTTTGAGATTGCATCCAAGTACTGCATTTCGGACTCTTTTGTTGACTGTGAGGGCTACTCCATTTCTTCTAAGGGATTCCTGCCCACAGTATTAGATATAATGATCATCTCAGTTAAATCCATCCATTCCAGTCCATCTTAGTTTGCTGATTCCTAGAATGTCAACCTTCACTCTTGTCATCTCCTGTTTGACCACTTCCAATTTGCCTTGATTCATGGACCTAACGTTCCAGGTTTCTATGCAATATTGCTCTTTATAGCATTGGACCTTACTTATATAACCAGTCTCACCCCCAATTGGGTGTTGTTTTTGCTTTGGCTCCATCCCTTCACTCTTTCTGAAGTTATTTCTCCACTGATCTCCAGTAGCTTATTGGGCACCTACTGACCTGGGGAGTTCATCTTTCAGTGTCCTATCTTTTTGCCTTTTCATACTGTTCATGGTATTCTCAAGGCAAGAATACTGAAGTGGTTTGCCATTCCCTTCTCCAGTGGACTACATTCTGTCAGACCTCTCCACCATGACCTGCCCATCTTGGGTGGCCCCACATGGCATGGCTTAGTTTCATTGAGTTAGACAAGGCTGTGGTCCATGTGATCAGATTGGCTAGTTGTCTGTGATCATGGTTTCAGTCTGTCTGCCCTTTGATGCCCTCTCTCAATGCCTACCAACCACATTGGGGAAAGTCATCTACATGACTCAGTCTATCAGCACAAGTGTTTATTTTATCAAGAAACACCCTTACAAACACACTGAGAATAATGTTTAATCAGATAGTTGTATACACTGGGGCCTAGCTGACATATAAATTAGCTATCACAAAACTTTTAGGCTAATCCAAGTTATCTTAGATCTTACTAATTCTGCCATCTCTGTGTTCTATTCTCTGAAGACCAGCAGAGCAAAAAGCCCCCCAAAGTTAATATTACCAAAAAACGTTTTAGGTTGAATTAAAATCAGGTCAAGCAATAATTCTGAATGCCAAATATGCAATATGCAATGTCAAAAGCCAACACTTCCTCTGTGCTGATAAAATTATATAACTGTAATTAATACAGTGGTATTTTCCCTTTAACCTGAGATTTAACACAATCTCTGTTCAACTATACATCTAATCAACACTGAAATAGCATCAGGATGTACCACTCCGCAGAAAACTGTGTTATCCATTTACTGCAAATGGGTCTTTACTTTACCTTCGCTGCTTGCTGATTCTCTTCCTTGCCTTTCTAGAAGTTTCTTGAGTGCCTTACTCAGTTTTAATCATCTTTAAATTTTCAATACACTAAACCAAGATCTGTTGTTGCTGTTTAATTGCTAAGTCATGTCTGACTCTTTTGCAACCCATGGCCTGCAGCCTGCCAGTCTTCTCTGTCCATAGGATTTTCCAGGCAAAAATACTGGAATAGATGGCCATTTCATACTTCTGGGGATCTTCCCAACTCAGGAATCAAGCCTGTGTCTCCTGCATTGGCAAGCAGATTCTTTACCACCAAGCCACCAGAGATTGGCATACCCTAAATGTAAAATCAAATAGCTTCACAACTCTTATGTATATAAAGTGTGTGCATATAAATATACACACCTATACATACATGATAATTTTAAGTTTTTTACCTGTAGCAGAAACATCTGACTTACTCTTTACAAACATGACTTGTATGCAATTTTAGATCATGCACTGCCTTGTAGTTGGCTTCCCAATTATTTTAAGGACTTCATGTCTCTTGCACAAGTTAGTAAGTTCTTCAAATGTCAAGAATCACAATTCCCTCTTCTTTTGAATCATGTTTATGAGATAAAACTGTAACTGCTCAAGAAAAGCTGATGAGTCATATACCTTTTTATTCTTGCTTGAATAAATGAAAGTATAAAATGACTGTCAACCCTCTGACATGCCTGAAGTATCTGGTCTTCAAAGGGAGTGTAGGGAGGGTTTTTCATGACTAGCAATAAAAAGTTACTCTATATTAAAAACCTGACAAATTCATCTGTTCTTTTCCTAATTTTATATTTTAGAACAAAGTAAATAATAGCATTCTTGGAAATAATATTATCTGAAATACTGTATCACTCAAACCAACTCTCAGTTATTCAGAAACTCATTATTCAAGGGTTTTAACCCAAGAAGTCAATGTTTGTCCAAGTGGTCTTTCAATGAATGTGATCAAATACAAGGTCTCTATAAAGATGCCACTCTTGTATCCTTGAAAAAAAATATTTGAAGATAAGCAGAAAGAAATATAATTAACAGTTCAAGAACAGAAAAGCTGGCATAAAAGAATAGGAAGTGGATGAAACCGGAGTCTATTATACAAAGCGAAGTAAGTCAGAAGGAAAAACAACAACACAGTATAGTAGCGCATATATATGAAATTTAGAAAGATGGTAACGATGGTATGCGAGACAGCAAAAGAGACACAGATGTACAGAACAGTCTTTTGGACTCTGTGTGAGAAGGCGAGGGTGGGATGATTTGAGAGAATAGCATTGAAACATGTATGTTATCATATGTGAAACAGATTGCCAGTCCAGGTTTGATGCATGAGACAAGGTGCTCAGGGCCAGTGCACTGGGATGACCCTGAGGGATGGGATAGAGAAGGGGGTGGGAGGGGGATTCAGGGTGGGGAACACATGTACACCCATGGCTGATTCATGTCAATGTATGGAAAAACTCACTACAACATTGTAAAGTAATTAACCGCTAATTAAAATAAATGCATTTAAAAACAAAAAAAAAAAAAAGAATAGGAGGTGAACATGGAGACCAATTAAAATATGATATCTAAATAATTGTAAATCTGGTTATAAAACTAGAAGAAAATGTCAAGCACAGAAGGTTTCTTAGTGGAAAAGTTTTTAAAATAATATAAACTCCTAGATTTTATTAACAAAAGCTAATAGGTAATGAGGAAAACGTGGAAATCCTCTTAAATAAAAAGTTCTTACCATTAAAATGTCATTTTGGCAATTAAGGAACACATCAATGATATTTTCGAAAAACTTAACCAAATACAAGATAAAAAGCAATATATGTATCTTCTAAAGCATTGAAGAAGGTTAAAGTAAAGCAATAATTTATTCACTTATTAGAGATCTTGCATGCATCCACTCTTCTGGCATTGCTCTGTTTTGTGGGTTTACAGTAGGACTTTTCAATCAAGAGAACAATTGGTAAGTAATGTCTCTCAAACTGGGTGTACAAATGATTTAAAAGAATATGCTATTTTTGAGAAATAGTCATAAAACAAAAAAAAATCTTAAAAAGTTAATTCAAAGACCTACCAGATCCTGAGGAAGGAAACTGCAACCCTTTGATCCTACTGGGCAGGAGGCTCCCTCGATGCCCCAGACCTGGCATCTCCTTGGGCACCTCCCTCAGTTACTCACAAGGATCCACTCAGCACCTCTCATGGTGGGTACCTACCCTGGGGAATGCACCTTTGCTTGTCACAGTGGTGGGAGCCTACCTTTGACAGCCAGTGAGTGGAGCTAATACACTAAAGAAGCTCCCTACATTCCCCACAACTTTAGAATATTCCACCCGGCATCACATAAGTAAAACTATCTTTTTCAAATTCATTATTATCTGAGCCTAATTATATTTTATCTATGAAAAGAAATTATTCTGATGGATTTTGATATAAGCAACTTCTGTCAATCAAGGGAAATGATATTTTCTTTTGTTCATAATTGTACCAAAAGTTGTTTCCCACGTGGGGATATCATGTGGTCAATGGCACCTCAACTCCTAGAATGAGTTACCATCCAATACACTCCTGAATCAGTCTGCCTGTGTAACTGTCACATTCATGGAAGTTGGATGTTTGGGGGTAAACATTTGACAACTTTGTTTTACCTTCTAGGATACTTATAAGTTCACACCTTAAAATTCTTATTAACTTTCTCTCTCTCTCTCTCTACATATATATATATATATATATATATATATATATATATATATATGTGTGTGTGTGTGTGTGTGTGTGTTTCTTTTTATATCCTAGTTAGTACATTGTATTGGTTTTTTAATTATATACACAAGTAAATTATATACATATAAGCAATGTGGCTATTAGAAGGGAGGCTAGGAAAAGTGGTCTTCAGCTGGCTGACCTGGTGGAGGATACTTGGTGATGCCCCAGGAGCAGGCTTGGCCTCAGCCTTCAAAGCAGGTAGCATGATTCCAGATAACCTGTGATGCTTTTACTGTACTTAGGGATTTTCTTTCAAACTTGGTTATTCTAGAATTGTTGTTAATAACTGCTTCCCATATTGAATATATGGAAATTGACTCTTAGAGATGTTTAGTAATTTACCACACAACACACAGCCAGCAAGTAGGAGATGTGGGGTTTGAGCCTTCATCTCCCAACCCCTGTGGTGGTGAGGGGAGAAGACAGGGTAGAGGAACCTTGTGCCCACCAGGCATCAGTGCTGGCTGACAACATAGTCTAGAGAATGTCAGTTCTCCTACAATTACAAAAAGTGAGGGTGTTTTGCTAGGGTTTCAAGACAAAGACACAGACAACAAGGGAAATTTAGAGAAGGTAGGCAGCATGTTCTTTGAAATTACCCAGAGAGCTGCTGAAGCAAATTTCTAAGTAACAGGCTGCTGACATGGAAGCCAATGAATTTGTTGAATCATTGAAATTTGTTTTTATAACTGGATGAATATCTGAGTAAATTTGATCTTTTGGTTGCCAATCATAGAAGCCCACTTAACCCAATGAATTAAAGGAGAAAGTCTTATGAGGCCCTCAAGGTGTTTCATGAATGGAAGTTCTGCTGTTGGCATCAAGAGGACTGAGACCAGGAGGAGAAGCCGTCAGAGACCAAGAAAAGCGCCCTGCTGGCCTCACGCTCACTCTCATGCTCTCTCTACCTATGTGGTCCCAACTCTTCATCTCTCCATTTGTTGACTTAACGTCTCTTTCTTTGAAAATCGGTATGATTCGGAATGGCCACCCCAAAATAGCAGCTTCTGTTTAGGAATGTGTGTCACCTCAGGCAAGACAAATGAAGAAATTCTGCAGCTTGGTTCCACATTTTCAAAAAAAAGACTCAACTGACCCAGCTCAGTTGGAAGTTAACTCCTAGTCCAGTCTGCTGCAGCCGAAGGGAAGAGCTGGGCGCAGAGGCAGTAAGTGGGCAGGCATAGTGCAGCTCTCAGGGGAGAAGGCTGTGGACTGGGCAGACACCCTAAGATGCCTCTACTAGGGTGGAGTTTGTACTTAAAGACTATGAAGTCAGAGAGTCAGTCAAACTTATATTCATTTTAATGAAGAAATTAATAAGGATAGAATTTTTTCAAAATTCAGGAATGAAAACTTGCCTTCAATTCCCTTAAAAAAAAATCACATTATAAACTGCACTGCTAGAGCTATAGAGGGAAGTGTGGGGTCCATATTGATTTTTTTTCACAAGTGAAAATACCTTATTTATTTATTTTAATTTTTCACCTTTTATCATATTATTTCATTTTACTTTGCACTATTTTCCTGTAATTTAATTGTGGTAAGAACACATGAGGTTTACCCTCCTAACACATTAAGTGTGACAATATTATATTGTTATCTATAGGTACAATGTGGTACAGCAGATTCAGAAGCTTATCTTGCATGACTGGAATTTCATGCTTTAATTAGTAATGCCTTGTTTCCCCCACCCTCAGCCCCTGGCAACTACAATCCTATTATTTGCATCCATGAGTTGAACTGTTTTAGATACCTCCTATAATGGAATTTTTCGGTATTTGTCCTTCTGTGACTAGCTTATTTTACTTAGTACAACGTCCCCAAAGTTCATTCATGTTGTTACATAAGATAGGATTCCCTTCCTTTTTGATGCCTGAATATTACTCCACTGTATGCATATGCCATGTTTTTTAAATCCATTCATCTGTCCATAAACATTTACAATTTTCCACTTCTTGACTATTGTGAATACTGCTACAGTAAACTTTTAAACACAAATATCTTCAGGATCTTGATTTCAATTTGAGGAGATAAATGCCTATAAATGGGATTACTAGACCATATGGTAGCCCTATTTTTAATTTTTCTTATTTTTATAATTATGGAAATATAATAACACATTTACAGGAGACTTGAAAAATATGGAACAAAGTTACATATAGTTCCTCTATATATTACAATTGTTTTAAGTAGATAAATTAAGATTTTTATTTGGAGTTTTAATATAAAGCTTTCAGAAATTAATAGAATGAACAGAGATGTGGTAGAAGAATATAGTAGACCATAAAAGCATTATGAACCAATTAGACATAATTAAAATTTATACAATTATCACACAGCAGTAGAATACAAATTCTATGCAAGTTACCATAGACTATAAACTAGGAGACACTGGAACATATCCAGAGACAAGACCAGGTGCAGAAATTTCAAGGTCTAAATGTATTGAAATCATACAGAGTCAGTTCTCTTATTACTGTGGAATTTGTTAGAGATCAATATAAAAAGATATTTGAAAATAACCCAGATATTTTCAAGTGCAGCATGACATTTACCAAAAGAGATCTTTGACTAAGTCATTGAAAGCCTCAGTAAAGTTAGAAGACTGATAAAACACAGATGATGATTGCAGAGAAGAAAGCATTTAAATAAGAAATTAATATCAAAGATACTTTTAAAAATCCCATGCATTTAGAAATTAAATGTGCACTTTTAAGTGAGAGGGAAATCTAAGAGGCCATAACAAGGAAAATTAGAAAATATTTGTAACTGAACAGAAATGGAAAGAGAATTTACAAGAATTTGTTGCATGTTACTGGAGCTACTCAATGCAATTAAATACAATGTAAAGTCTTGAATAAGATATGAATACAAAAAAATGAACATAAGCATAAAATTACATAGGATTTGAGCAAAATTTGTACTTCAGTTAATAATAGTGTATCATATGTTAATTTCATGTTTTTTGCAACAGAATTTTTCTTTATATTCTCAGAATTGGATTAGAAGTTTTGGAACTATATCAAACTTTTTGATTGATTATAAATTATGAGTCTAGCATTCTATTCATACTAAGTCAAACAAGTGGAATCAAAATTTTACAAATGTTTTAGCTATGTAAAAAGTCATAACTTTTCTAAAATTTACATGCTGTATTATACATACAAAAGGTTTTCTATACAAAAATATTTCTACTACACTTGATAAAGGCTTGAGAAAGAATATTTTTTAAAAAGATGGAGAATTTGGAAAACATAAAATAAATGAAATGGGAGCACTGACTATGAAATAGAAAAAGTGAAACAAACTAGATAAAAGATCATGATATAGTCCAGTTGTTTTTAAATATGGCTGTTCATTAGAAACACAGCTGGAGCTTTGCAGAAAAAAAGCAACATCTGAGCATTTATATTTTTCAAAAACTTTTGAGATAATTCTGATATGCAGTTGATTTTAAAAGGTGATTACAGGTTTTTCTACTAAATGGTAGTTTTAGTGATACAGAATTCTATTATTTTCTGTTGACTAATTATGACCCCATTATATTATTAAGCAAAATTCAAAATAGTAGAAGATGTTTATCAATTTTCACAATCAATACCCAGACAAAAAATGAAACAGCATTACAGTTGCAAGCCATAACGGTTAGGATTAACCTAGCAATATAAAATTATTACGTACAATTTGGGGGGTTAAGTAGAGTGGTGTGGTAAGTGGAAATGCATGCATACATGTCTTTTGGTTGGTGCATTTAATCCATTTACATTTAAGATAATTATCCATATGTATGATCCTATTACCATTTTCTTAATTGTTCTGGGTTTATTTTCTGTAGGTCTTTACCTTCTTTTATGTTTCCTGCTTAGAGAAGTTCCTTTAGCATTTGTTGTAAAACTGGTTTGTGTGCTTGCTCAGTCACTTCAGTCGTGTCCAACTCTGCTACCCCATGAACTATAGCCCACCAGGCTACTCTGTCCATGGGATTTTCCTGGCAAGAATACCGGACTGGGTTGCCATGCCCTTCTCCAGGGGATCTTCCCAACTCAAGGATTGAACCTGTGTCTCCTGCATCTCCTGCATTGTAGGCAGATTCTTTACCACTGAGCCACTGGGGAAGCCCAAAGTTGGATTAGTAGTGCTCAATTCTCTTAACTTTTGCTTGTCTGGAAAGTTTTGATTTCTCTGTCAAATGTGAATGAGTGTCTTGCTGGGTAGAGTATTCTTGGCTGTAGGTTCTTCCCTTTCATCACTTTAAATATATCATTCCATTCCATTCTGGCTTGTGGAGTTTCTGTTGAGAAATCAGCTAAAAACCTGATGGGAGTTCCTTTGTATATTATTTGTCATTTTTCTCTTGTTGCTGTTAATATTTTATCTTTGTCTTTAATTTTTGTCAGTTTGATTACTTCTGTCTTAATGTGTTCCTCCTTGGGTTTATCCTACCTGGAACTCTGTGCTTCCTGGACTTGGTTGACTGTTTCCTTTCCCATATGAGGGAAGTTCCCAGCTATTATCTCTTCAAATATTTTCTCAGGTCTTCTCTCTCTCTCTCCTCTTCTTCTTCAGGGACCACTATAATGCAAAAGTTGATGTATTCAATGTTGTCTCAGAGGTCTCTGATGCTCCAATACTTTAGTTACCTAATGAGAAGAGCTGACGTTTTGGAAAAGATCCTGATGCTGGGACAGATTGAAGGTGGGAGGAGAAGAAGACAACAGAGTATGAGATGGTTGGATGGCATCAGTGACTTAATGGGTATGAGTTTGAGCAAACTCCAGGAGATGGTGAAGGACAGGGAAGCCTGGCATGCTGCAGTTCATTAGGTCACAAAAAGCCAAACATGACTTGGCAACTGAACAACAAGAGGTCTACTTAGGCTGTCTTCATGTTTATTTTGTTTATTTGTTTTCATTCTTTTTTCTATATTTTGCTTTGTGGAAATGATTTCGACTATTCTGTCCTCCAGGTCATTTATCCATCCTTCTGCCTCAGTTATTCTGCTATCAATCCCTTCTAATGTAGTATTCATCCTGTTTGTTCTTTAGTTCCTCTACATCTTTGGTAAGCATTTCTTGCATCTTCTTCTTCCTGAGATCGTGGATTATCTGCACTATCATTATTCTGATTTCTCTTTCTGGAAGATTGCCTATCTCCACTTCATTTAGTTACTTTTCTGGGGTTTTATCTTGTCCCTTCATCTGGGACATAACTTTCTCCTTTGTCATCCTGATTAAATTTCTTTAATGTGGTTTTTGTTCTAGCTGCTGCGGGATTGTGGCTTTTCTTGCTTCTTCTATCTGCCCTCTGATGGAGGAGGCTAAGAGCCTTGTGTAAGCTTCCTGATGGGAGGGATTGGTGGTGGGAAAAACTGGGTCTTGCTCTGGTGGGCAGGGCTGTGTTCAATAAAGCCTTAATCCAATTGTCTGCTAATGACTGGGGCTGTAGTCCCTCCCTGTTAGTTGTTTAGCCTGAGGAGACAAGCTCTCAGGTCTATGCGCTCTGCAGTAGGGTTAGTAGTGACCTCCAGGAGATCTTACAACAAGGTGCCCTTTCCAGGACTGCTTCTGCCAGTGCCCCCATCTCAACAGCAAGCCACTGCTGATCCATACCTCCACAAGTGACCCTCCAACACTGGCAGGTACGTCTGCTTCAGTCTCCTGTGGGGTCACTGCTCCTTTCCCCTGGGTCTTGGTGCATGCAAGGTTTTGTTTGTGCCTTCCGACAGTGGAGTCTGTTTCCCCCAATCCTGAGGAAATCCTGTGATGAAATCCCACTGGCCATCAAAGTCGGATTCCCTGGGGATTCCCAGTCCCTTTGGCATATCCCCAGGCTGAGAAGCCTGATATGAACCTTCACGACTGTGGGCGAACTCCTTTGGTATTATTGTTCTCCAGTTTGTTGGTCACCCACTCAGCAAGTTTGAGTTTTGATTTTGTTGAGATTGTGCCTTTCCTACCATCCCATTGTGGCTTCTTCCTTGTGTCTGAACATGGGGTATCTTCTTTTTGTGGGTTCCAGTGTCCTCCTGTCAATGGTTGTTCAACAGCTAGTTGCAATTTTGGTGTTCTCACAGGAAGAGATGAGTGCACAGCCTCTACTCCGCCATCTTGAATCAGAGTTTTTAAAATTTGTTAAGTGTGAGATCCATATTGATTTTAACATCCACACAATTTCACTTTCATTTAAGGAAAGTTGGCATGTAATTAAAGGATGACCATTTCCATGAAGCTCAGTATAAACTGCAAAAAGGAAAATAATTCTGTGTCTCTTTTCCTAGTCTTTGACATTTTTAGCAGTAATCAGCTGAGTTCAGCTAACAATATTGTGTCTAGAAATGGCAATAGAGAGAAGCTTTCCAAAATGAGAGAACTTCTCAGGCTCTGAAAGGTGTTTCCTACAGAATTTGTTATCAGCTTCTGAGGAACATGTTAGACTGCTACCTTGACACTGATTCTGGGATATTGGGCCAAACGTAAAGACCATTCGGTCCCCTGTCCTCAGGTGTTAGCTGAGGACAATTAGACCATCACTGGGAATCAAGATGTGGTCCACAGAAAAGGAAAGGTTCTGCCTTCAGTGTCTACAGGTGATTTCACTCCCTCAGGGATTTGGTAGAGTTTCTGAAATGAGAAATATCTATCAACTTTCACCCACATATGTGAAACGCAGAAAAATACTTTAGTAGCTAAACCAATATGTTATCCATGGAGGTGGGACCAGGAAATTATGTGATATAACATGATACTCTACATGTCTCAGTCCTCTGCACAAGCATTATATTAAATACATAAGATGACTCAGGTTCAACAGAAAATACCTTTATTCTTTTCCCCACTGCCCATTTAAGCCTGATTATTAAGGGCCTGATTATTTTCTTTCCCTGTCCCTATAAACATGTAAACACTTGAGACATTCTCATGATTTTTTTACTAGTCTATAAATTCGTATATATGTGTGTGTGTGTGTGAATAATATAATGTGATATAATACAATATATTATTTTGTTGTTGTTGTTCAGTCACTTGGTCATGTCTGACTCTTTGTGACACCATGGGCTGCAGCACACAAGGCTTCTCTGCCCTTTACCATCTCCCAGAATTTGCTCATACTTGTCCATTGCGTCAGTGATGCCACCCAACCATCTCGTCCTGTATTGTCTCCTTCTCCTCCTGCATTCAATCTTTCTCAGCATCAAGGTCTTTCCAATGAGTCAGCTCTTTGCATCAGGTGGTCAAAGTATTAGAACTTCAACTTCAGCATCACTCTTTCCAATGAATTCTCAGGGTTGATTTCCTTAAAGATTGACTGGTTTGATCTCTTGCCATCTAAGAAATTCTCAAGAGTGTTCTCCAACACCACAGTTCAAAAAGCATCAATTCTTTGGTGCTCAGGCTTCTTTATGGTCCATCTCTCATATCCATACATGACTACTAGAAAAGCCACATCTTTGAGTATATGAACATTTGTTGGGAAAAGCCATGTCTCTGCTTTTTAATACACTGTCCAAGTTTGTCATTGCTTTTCTTCCAAGGAGCAAGCATCTTTTAATTTCATGGCTGCAGTCACCATTTGCAGTGATTTTGGAGCCCAAGTCACTTTCCATCGTTTCCCCATCTATTTGCCATGAAGTGATGGAACCAGATGCCATAAGCTTAGTTTTTTGAATGTTGAGTTTTAAGCCAGCTTTTTTCACTCTTCTCTTTCACCTTCATCAATAGACTCTTTAGTTCCTCTTCACTTTCTGCCATAAGGGTGGTGTCATCTGCATATTTGAGGTTATTGATATATCTCCTGGCAATCTTGATTGCAGCTTGCATTCATCCAGCCCCACATTTTGCATGATGTACTCTGCATATAAGTTAAATAAGCAGGGTGACAATATACAGTCAGTACTCATCTCCCAACTTGGAACTAGTCCCTTATTCCATGTCCGATTTGAACTGTTGCTTCTTGACCTGCATATACATTTCTCAGGAGGCAGATAAGGTGGTCTGGTATTCCCATCCCTTTAAGAATTTTCCACAGTTTGTTGTGATCCACACAGTCGAAGGCTTTATGCAAGCGTGTATGTGTACCCCCTAATAAGAAGATACTTATGACTTCATTTAGAGTTAGAGCTTTTCTCCTCCTGTGTCTCTGACACTAGCAGCTGTTTGTCCTGCTTGGTACTTGCAGCTATGTTGGGAAGGGGATACTGTGTCACCATCTTCTCTGGCCACTCTTGTCACTTCTTTTCTTCCCAACTACCCTCTGCCTCCTCTGGGTCATGGTACTGTAAGCATAGTGCTGTCTGCCTGGGCAGATATTGAGCTCTAGGCTTTTCACTCATAGCATATTTTGTAGATTCTCTGAAGCCATCTATCCTCCACTATCCCTGGGTCTCTCACTTGAAGTTCCTTCAGCTCCCCACTGGCTCCTCAGCCTCTATGCAATCGAGGGGACACATCAGCCTTCTGCCCTCATAAGTCTCTTGGGCAAAATCCAAGATATCCCACTTCTGACTCTTCCATATTGACCTCATCCAGCCCAAAGCAATCACTCCTGCATCCTTAGCTGGGCAAACTCTGGATAAGTGAGTACAGGGGGCTGGTCATTTATACTCCCAGTCACTGTATCTCCATCTCCTCTCTACAGTCACTGCCAGATGGCCCAGTGGACACTTTTCAGGACCAAGCAGACATCATCTGCCAGGGAAACCTATCTGCTCCTCCTCAGGGTCCACTGACCACACAAAGCCTGCCTCCTGCTCCGCTTCTCCAGGAGAAGGCAGACCAAACTATGAAAGCCCTCCACAAACATCATCTTTAAGACTGCAACTTCACCCATCCCCACCCTGATAAGGGAGAGGAGTCAGTAGCTCCCTGGTGTGTTTTGGAGACCTCCTCAGGAGTCTGTCACAGTGGTTGAGTATCTCCCTCTCAGATGCGGAGACACTTGGGGCTACAGCTGAAAGTCACATTGAGATGAGTTTATTTCAAACTGGGCGTGCAGACCACTCAGACCATCTGTTCTCCATGGGAAACACCCTGTGAAAGGACCCTTGAGTCTTTTTAGAGTTTTCAGATATCTGCAGCCATTGTGATATTTGAAATTCCTCTTTAAGGTAGGAAGGATGGGTACTATTGAGGCCCCCAAAGAAGTAACTTTTTCAAAGTTCTGGAAAGTTCCTCTGACACAAATCCAGCATCCAACCATGAGCTGAGAAAATTCTGAATTTAAATCACCTGGTCAAACAGAATCTAAGGCCCAGTTACTGGAGAAGACATTGCTCCCCTATCTACCAAACCATGGAGAGTTGTTGGAAAAACAAGCACCTCCCTGATCTAGGGAGTCCTATTGGAATGTTTAGGTGCATGGGTTTTGGAAAAGTTCCCAGATGATACTGCTGCCCTCTAACTTTGATCCTCCATACCTCCCCTTCTCCACAGCCTTCTCAGGAAGTCTCGCCCTAACAAGGCTGAGGAAAAAGGTGCCAGCGAATTAAGACAGTTAAAAAACACCTGCTGCTGAGATAAAACAATGTTCACAACCCAGAAATAACTACTTGTTTGGACACAGAGCCCACACTCACCTGATAATCTCTCAGCCTTGATCAGAGAATGAAGAACAGGGACAATAATGGTCAAAGTCCATACTGGGGCTATTTATCATGATATACTTACCTATCAGGCTTTTTTGTTCATTTATTATCCAAATATAGTTGATTTACAATGCTATATTAGTTTCAGGTGTGCAGCATAGTGATTCACTATTTTTATGGATTATACTCCATTTAAGGTTACTACAAAATGTTGGCTATATTTCCTGTGTTGTACATTAAATTCTTCTATCTTGTTTATTTTATATCTTGCAGTTTGTATCGCTTAATTCCCCCCCCCCATTCTGCCCCTCTGCCCATGCTTCTTACCTGTGGGACCACTAGTTTCTTCCTTGTATCTGTGAATCCACTTCTATTTTGTTATAGTCATTCTTTTGTTGTAATTTTTAGACAATGTGAAAATTTACAGTATTTTTCTTTTTCTGTCTGACATTTCACTAATCATGATACACTCCAGGTCCATCCATGTTGCTGAAAATGGCAAAATTTCAATTTGGGGGCTGATATTTAATATTTTACATATATATGCCATATCTTTGTGCATTTATCTATCAATGTACACTGAAGTTGCTTCCATGTCTTGGCTATTGTAAACAATGCTGTTATGAACATTGAGGTACACAGTTTTTTTGAATAGATATTTTCACTTCTTTGGATATATATCCAAGAGTGTGATTACTGGATCACATGTTAACTCTTTTTTAAGTTTTTTTGAAGAACCGCCACACTGTTCTCCACCAATTTACATTCCCACCAACAGTGCAGACATTTCTGCATCCTCAACAATACTTGTTACTTGTGGTCTTTTTGGTAATAGCCATTGTGACAGATGTGAGGCTATATCTCCTTGTGGTTTTGATTTGCATTTCCCTAATAACTAGTGGTGATGAGCCTCTTTTCATGTGCTTCTTGGTCATTTGTCTGGGTCATCTTCTTTAGAAAAATGTCTATTCTTGTCTACTGCCCATTTTTTATTTGGGGTGCTTGATTTTTTTATATTGAGTTGTAGTTTGGATATTAATCCCTTATTAGATGTACTCTTGCAAATACTTTCTTTCATTCAGTAGGTTATCTTTTTGTTTTATTGATGATTTCTTTCACTGTGAAAAATCTTTTAAGTTTCCTTAGATCATGTCTTTTTATTATTGCTTTTGTTTCCCACGCTTGAGGAGACAGATACAAACAATATTGCTGACATGTCAAAGAGTATACTGCCTATGTTTTCTTCTTGGAGTTTTATGGTTTTCAGTGTTTTGTCCATTTTTAGTGTTTTGTTTTGTATAGGGTGTGAGAAAATGTTCCAAATTCATTCTTTTACATATAGCTGTCCAGTTTCCCCAAAACCACTTATTGAAGAGACTGCCTTTGCCCCACTGTATATTCTTGCCCACTTTGCCATAGATTAATTTGCTGTAGATGTATGAATTTCCTTCTAGGCTTTCTATTCTGTTCCACTGATCTATATGACTACCAAACAATTCTTAAAGTATTATGTAAACTAAATCAAAGATAAAGACACTTGTCAGTGACCTGTGGCCTTTCTCTTGTCCTTATATTTTATTTTTTCCCGTTTTTTCCTTTCAATTTTTCCTGTCAAGTTATAGCATTAAAAAGATGGAAGAAAGCAAACTTAAGAAATAATTTTGATGTAAACAATCTTATTTGACTTAAGAATTCTTTAACACAAAACACAAGTCAGTCAGGATATTCAGAACACATGTTCATTAGAGCAGAACACCCAGAGAAAGAAGAAAGGGTAATTTACAAGTTTTTTGTGTGTACAGTAGAGAGTATATCAAATTCTAGAAGAAAAATGGTAAATGGGAATGATGTCCATGATTCTTCATTTAAATATAGAAGATACATGAGAATGTAGTACCTGGAAAGGGGATGCTGCCCTAAAAAATGTAAAATATGTGCCACTGACTTTGGGGAGCCCGTTGGTGAAAGTTTGAAGGAGAGGAACGTGCTACTATCTAGTGGGGAAAAGTCTGGCAAGGTCAACACCTGTGTTCCTGTGGAAAATAGAAAGGATACCTAAAGAAATCTGAGATCTGGCAAGAAGAATGTGGAAGTTGCCAATTTGCTTCTAGTTTCTTATGCCAACATATTAGAGAAGACAGATTAACTTTTAACAGAATTATTATGTTTTAAAGCAAAATTTAGAGGAAATATGAGAAATCCAGGACTTGCTAGGTGTGAAAATAAAAATTTGCATCCCTAGTCTCTCCCAGCAAAATATTCCCAAGAAAATAGATTTAAGATGAAGATCAAACTCAGGGTGCCATCAGCAAAACATGACTTCAGGCTGAAGATTTCTAAGCATGGCTGCAAGACTACTTGTTAAGACCTCAGAAAGATCTAAGAGTGTGCCTAAAGGAACTTCTAAGAATCTTAATGGTTCACTAAATAGATCTTCTCAATTAAGCAACAGGGCTTTTTCAAATCTTATGGGCATTGCCCTTTAGTGTTCTTAGAGAAGGGCCCAGTAAAGAAAATGTTGGTATGGTTTTTGTCTAAATATGTTTATAATAAATTAATACATAGGAAAATTTAAAAGTTTATAAAGGAATGTTATCTTCTTAAAAAAAACAGAAACCACTCAGAAGGAAAAAACATCTTTGGATCCCAGCCTTCTATGGACAGAAAGTAGTTTGAGATATTCCAGGCTCCACTCTGCCATAGTAGCATGAAAGTGGCCACAGACCAGACCATGAACAAATTAACAGACGTGGCTACGTTCCAATAAAACCTGATCTATGAGAATAGCAGCTGGCCAAAATTTGCCAACCTGTGATGGAAAGGAATGAGATTTTGTGATCTTAGATAGGAATATTTTGCCTATGAGAGGAGCGTAATGAATGTGTGGCCCAAGGGTAAACTAAGGCAGATTAAAGATGGCCACAAGTTCTTTGCTAAGTCCTGCTGAGACTCCAGGCAGACTCTGCTTTGACAGCAGAAGTGAGGTTCATTTCCTCACCTCCTAGACTGGTACCGCCACTCCTACCTCTGGGAATTTGCTCTTGTAGTAGCATTCTAGTTACCCACTGCAGAGACAGGGAGAGACCCTAGGCTGTCTGGTGAGGGAGAAGGATCCAAACTCCTGAAATGTGAGTGAAACTGGCTTGGACCCTAAAGACAAAGCTGGTTCTACTCTACCAAGTGACCTCACCAACACTACAGGGAAGAATCACCCAGCCAAAATCTACCCAAATTCCCAACCCTCAAAGTCACGAGAGATGATAAAGCACTTGTTTTCAAGCCACAGATGTATAGGGAGGGGGTATTATTGTTTTGTCATAAAGCAATAGGCAGGACACACACATGCCAATATTAGAAACAGTTTAAGGAGTATGGGGATTTAAGTTTTTAGTTTGCTCTTAAATTCCAAGATTTATTCTATTTTCTTTTTAAGTTTTTAAACCTAAGCCTGGTAG
Organism: Antilocapra americana; assembly: GCA_007570785.1. Classification (NCBI taxonomy): domain Eukaryota; kingdom Metazoa; phylum Chordata; class Mammalia; order Artiodactyla; family Antilocapridae; genus Antilocapra; species Antilocapra americana. The sequence goes on along the minus strand of ML661334.1, from coordinate 4,426,762 downwards.
TTCTTCCCCTGACCAGAAAACACACACACACACATGATTGAGAGGCAAATCTGAATAAAAATTAAAAGGAAAGCCATGGCCCTTAGGAGAGAATAGCTATCTCTCTGCCCTGATAGAAAGAACATGTAGGAGGGCTGACAAGGAGCTCTGCCAGGGTGTTGGGAAAGGTGATTAGGATCTGGCTGTGAAAATTGAAAATGGAGGGAAAGAAGCAGGTAGCACTAAGCTTTACCTAAGAATAGATGCTGCTCTTCTCATCTTCTGTATTTACACTCATAGAAATGTAAGTGAGAGTTTCATCATAAGAACTGCACTCTAAGAAGCAAGACTCTGTCTCCTTTTTTCTGCTTCCAGTCTCAGTTTATGGCAAGGAATCAGTGAATAGAACAGGAATATTTCTGCATTACATCAAACTAATAGGGACAATATTTATGTTTGGGGGCTTTTTCAAACTGAATTACTTTAACAGTCTTTAAACACTGGTGTGGGTGGTGTTTCAGTCACTAAGTCACGTACGACTCTTGTGACCCCTAAGGACTATAGCCTGCCAGGCTCCTCCATCCATGGGATTTTCCAGCCGAGAATACTGGAGTGGGTTGCCATTGCCTCCTCCACTTTAAAAACTGGAGTGTCCTGAAAAGTAGGTACTCTTTGATCTACCACCACCCCCCCACTTAGCCTTTATTTTCAAATAGACGCCAAACTGGAGTTGTTACAGAAAGGGGGAGACCCCTTCCAAGACCTGACACTGGGCTCTTGTAGTAACACTGCTAGATGAATTATCTGATGAGACACATGTCCTGACAAAGCAAGAGACTTCATCGTGAAAGGTGCCTGGGCAGAGAGCAGCAGGGTAAGGAATTTAGGAGAGATACTCGGCCGCATGGCTCACCATCCTGGGTTTTATGGTGGTGGGATTAGTTTCCATGTTGTCTCCAGTCAATTACTCTGACTCAGGGTCCTTACCTGTGGCCTGTGCATCACTCAGCCAAGATGCATTCCAGGGAGGATGGTCCTGGGAGGTTTGTAGGACAGATGTAATGGCAAGCTCTTTCTCCTTTTGACCTTTCCTGAATTCTTCTGGTTGGTGGTAGCTTGTTAGTTCCACATTCCTTTCCAGGACCTCCTGTTGCAAGATAACTCAGGTAAGGGGTTACTAACAGGCCTGGCCAGGGTGAACAGTTTTGGTCAACCGTTTCCCTAACAGTGTCTTCCTGAGAGATTTCATACTCAAGATACTTCTCGGGAATTGGGGTGGAGGTCTCTTTCTTCTACCACTACTTCCTGCTGAGAAACAGACAAGGGCCAAACAGGAGGCCTAACACGATGATCATCACTGGGTCCAGAAAAGGAAAGCCAAGTTTGAAGTGAGGGCCGCAAGATAAGGGAATTTTTTCTGATTGGTTGGTGCTGAGGTAACAAGGTGGTGCTCCAGGAACCTTGCGCTCAGCCTGACGTTACCATCCTCCACTAGGTTGGGTGCCCCAGTTCTGCAGAAGCACTCAAAGATACTGCTGTGCATATTCCTTGAGTAGGAACCAGGACCTTGTACCAAGGCTGTACGACCACTTGACTGTGCCCCCCGTGTCTTCATTTCCTCTCTTCTATGATTAGCAATTGTTTGAATCTGCCCTTTGGAACTCAGAGAAGGTCAGGGAGGCTGATTGAGGCCTATATCCTACAAACAAGAAACAGGGGCTACAAATAACTAGTACTACAAAGCCCCACAGAGTCACTCTGTTTTGATTTTAGGAACTGGGCAACAATAGCTCTTCCTGCTAAGATAGGACGTAGTCCTGCCTCAATTTGAAGGATAGACACTGAATTGCAAATATTTCCAAGTCCCAAGTCCTGGATCTGAGTAATGTATGATTAAAATCTCAATCATTTGGTCTGCCATTTTGGTGTAACAGACCTAATTAGAAGCAGTTGGGAGAGCAACAACTGGAATTTTAATAGATGAAATAAATCTCATTCCCTGAGGAATTCAGAATAAGTCTGAAGTCCAGTCTGGATCTTGCACCTTGGGGAGATATGTAGCCAGGTAGCCAGTTCTTTACTTTCATCTAATTCAGTTTTAACTTTTAATGTGGTATTAACATAAAGGTAACAGGTTATGTCTATTCTTTCCATTAATGTATGATCTAAAGCAATGTCTAAAAATATTCTAGTTACAAGAAGAGACCTTTAAAAAGTAAAGTTCCAGCTGCTGGCAGACATTGTTTTGAGAATGGCTGTGGAAGTTAAGTCTGACACAGATCAGAAAATTCAAGTTCTTAACAATACAAGAACTTGTCTGAAATCACCCCCATAGCATCACTTAGTTATTTCCTTGAATGTCTGAATCACAGCTGCTCCATCTCACTTTTAATTGTTATTTTTCTCCTTAATAACCAAAGCAGATGTCACTGGTAATAATTTAATGCTTTTCTCGATATGAGAAGATACAAAAATTTGGGCTCATAACCATTTTTCCCTAAAAGTATCTTTCTGAAGGTTTGTTCTGCCATTTTTTACCCAAAGGACAAAGTGCCTCATTCCTGATTTCTACCCTGAACTTCTTTTGGTGGTGGCAGTAGCTGTTGACTCAGTCCTAGCAGAGGCAGATGGCAAGTGCTAATTTTCAGTTGGCAGGACCCATTCAGGGGCATAAATCTGACCATGATTTGGGGGTATTTAATGACAATTTAATTCCATGATGCTAGATACACTCATTTCCAGGTCTGGCAAAGATTTCCCTGATAGGCCACTCAATGTGCTGCTACTGGATGAGCCCTTATTCCGTTCAATTCAGTTCAGTCTCTCAGTGGTGTCCAACTCTTTGTGACCCCATGGACTGTAGCCTACCAGGCCCCACTGTCCATGGAATTTTCCAGGCAAGAGTACTGGAGTGGGTTTCCATTATTTTCTCCAGGCATCTTCCCAACCCAGGATGGAACCCAGGTCTCCCACATTGCACGCAGATGCTTTACCATCTGAGCCACCAGTCATAGCCTGATGTTAACCTGTTTGCAGATCATGCAGTGTCTGCCCTTCATCCACAGACAAATTACTAAATTAAGCTTCAGAAAGAAACATAGAGTGTCATTTTGATGATTCAGTTAAATTTTGCAGCAATCATAACAGCAAGGAATTATCTGAGAAATAAAGCTTGGTGACAAATGAGTAGAGTTAAAATTTGATATCCATTGAAACATCTCTTTTTCTTTAAAATTACCCTCATTTATAATATTGACAAATTAAGATTAATTTGTCTGCAAATTAAGTCTGATTAATTTATAGAAGTCCTCCCAAGGCCAGGAAAATCATGCCAAGGACTTGTCACAGCTATTGTCTTACAGGTTTAAGAGACTTCCTCCCTTTTTAAGATCCACAAGATACCTTCAGATCCCTGCATCTGTTAGGAGGTGATCTTCCTAACTTATCTGATAAAACTGCTGAGAATCTAAGAGTTTTCAGTCTCTGGAGGGAGCAGGTAGAGAAAAAATATAAATGTTTAAAATCTGCTTACAAATTGCTATAAGTCATAATGAGTTTGAGGGGAAGAATTTCTTTATATATGGAAAACACAGATTAAAATTGGAATGTTTCAGATAGAAACCATACAAATTATAACTATATTCATTAGTTTACTCAGTAACTAATCCTCCTGTTAACAGCTTTATCAAGTCATCGGGTTTCCCACTGTTGTTGCTCAGTCACTAATTTGGGTCCAACTCTTTACGACTCTATGGACTGCAGTATGCCAGGCTCCTCTGTATTCCATTATCCCCCAGTGTTTGCTCAAAGTCATGTCAGTTGAGTCAGTAATGCTGTCCAACCATCTCATCCTCCGCTGCCCCCTTCTCCCTTTGCATCAATATTTCCCAGTATCAGGGTCTTTTCCAGTAAGTCAGCTCTTCACATCAAGTGGCCAAAGTATTGGAGCTTCAGCTTCAGCATCACTCCTTCCAACAAATATTCAGGACTGATTTCCTTTAGGATTGGTTGGTTTCATTCCCTTGCAATCCAAAGGACTCTCAAGACTCTTTCTTCAGCATCACAATTCAAAAGCACCAATTCTTCCATGCTCAGCCTTCTTTATGATCCAACACTCACATCTACACCTGACTACTGAAAAAAAAAATAGGTTTGACTGTACATACCTTTGTCAGCAAAGTGACATCTCTGCTTTTTAATATGCTATATAGGTTTGGCATAGCTTTCCTTCCAAGGAGCAAGTGGCTTTTTAATTTCACAGCTGCAGTCACCATCCAGAGTGATTTGGGAGCCCAAGAAAATAAAGTCTGTCTCTGCTTCCACTTTCCCCCTTGTACTTCCCATGGAGTGATGGGACCAGATGCCATGATCTCAAGTCTTTTGAATGTTGAGTTTTAAGCCAGCTTTTTCACTCTCCTCTTTCACCCTCATCAACAGGCTCTTCGGTTCTTCTTTGCTTTCTGCTGTGAAGGTGGTGTCATCTGCACATCTGAGGTTATTGATATTTCTCCTGGCAATCTTGATTCCAGCTTGTGCTTCATCTCTAGCCTTGCCTTTCGCATAATGTACTTTGCAGAGAAGTTAAATAAGCAGGGTGACAATACACAGCCTTGACATACTCCTTTCCCAATTTGGAACCAGTCAGTTGTTTCATTTTCAGTTCTAACTGTTACTTCTTGACTTGCATACAAGATTCTCAGCAGGAAGGTAAAGTGTTCTGATATGCCCATATCTTTAAGAATTTCCCACAGTTTTATGTGATCCATACAATCAAAGGTTGTGTCCAACTCTTTGTGACCCCAAGGACTGCAGCCCACCATGCTTCTGTATACATAGGGGTTTCCAGGCAAAGATACTGGAGAAGGTTCCCATTTCCTTTCCAGGGGGTCTTCCTGACTCAGGAGTCGAACCTGCATATCATGTGTCTCCTGTATTGGCAGGCAGATTCTTTACCAGTGAGCCACCTGGGAATACTGGTTTTCCCACTAGAATTCTTTAATTTCTTACCCAGTTCAGCATTATGATATAAAAGTCAGAAATTTGTATTTATCTAAAATCTTTTGTATAAATCTTCCTTAAGAGGAAACATTTTTGCAAAGGCACTAGAATAAAGCCAGAACTGTCTATAATAACAAAAGATTTAGAAAAGAATGTTTAAAATCTGATTACAATGCAATTGACAAAGAAACTTGGTTACTACTCTGACATACAGAACTTTCAGATAATAACTAGAATTATGACTGATAATATTTTGTCAGGACATGTTATATTTTTAGGAATTCCATATAATTTCTAAACTATCTATATTAGTGTCATTTGCCATACAATATAATTAAGATGATTTATTATTCATTATTTAATTACTTCCCATTGTAATTAGTGTACCAAATGAACCTAATTGGTTTAATATATCTCTTTGGGATGTTTCAGGAGCCCATTGAAGATATAGAAGTCAACGAAACTTCATTATATTTTTTAAGTTTTTATTTTATATTAGAGTGTAGCAAATTAACAATGCTGTGATAGTTTTAGGTGAACAGCAAAGGGACTCAACCATGTATATACATGTATCCATTCTCCAGCAAACTCCCCTCCCATCCAGCCTGCCACATTACATTAAATAGAGTTCCCTGTGCTATTCAGTAGGTCCTTTTTGGTAGTACATTTTAAATATAGCAGTGTATGCATATCAATCCCAAACTCCCCTAACTGTCACTTCTCCCCATCCTTCCCTCTGGTAACCATAAGTTCATTATCTAAGTCTGTGAGTGTTTCTGTTTTGTAAATAACTTCATTTCAATAATAATGAAATGAAATAGTGAAATAAAATGAAATAATATCATTTCAATTTGTTTTGGAAAACTCTGCAAAAACATATGAAAAAATTTTAGAACATTCAGTCAGACAGGTCATTATGAAACAATAGATATTTACATAATCAAAGTGACAAAAAATTTCAAAGACAAATATAGAACAGATCACTTAAAAGGTAAAGAAACTTATTTCTTATCAGAGGCAGCTTACATTTTAAGAAAATTTGTCTGTGTATCAGAAAGAAAAGTCAAATTCAAATTTTGCACTGCCTTATTTTTAAAATTGATTTACCCCGTTAAATTTATTTTAAACTTAGTCAATCCTGATCATGTACTAACCCTCCATCACTTTCTTCATCCTTATTGGTCTGTTTCATATTATCTTCTCCATCCAAAACCAGTTCTACAACAAATTCACTTTCTTTTTCCTTATTAAAATGTAATTCATTTTTCACTGAAAACATATATCCTGCTTTCCTATGGTATGCTGAAATGTTTCCTTTATTTTTATTGGTATAAACTTTAATTACATGCTTAGAGTCCTCAACTCTTAAAAACCATATGTTCTACTGAAAACTAAGAAGTAAGCAAAATGGAAGGCAAAAGGAAGAAGTTAAGAGATAGCTGAAGTAACAAGCAAGTTAGGCCTTGGCATACAAAATGAAGCACGGCAAAGGCTAACAGAGTTTTGCCAAGAGTACACACTGGTCACAGCAAACGCTCTCTTCCAACAACACAAGAGACAACTCTACCCAACAACATCACCAGATAGTCAATACTAAAATCAGACTGATTCTATTCTTTGCAGTTGAGGGTGTAGAAGCTCTATACAGTCAGCACAAACAAGACAGGGAGTTGACTGTGGCTTAGAGCATAAACTCGTTATTTCAAAATTCAGAATTAAATTTAAGAAAGTAGAGAAAATCACTAGACCATTCAGGTATGACCTAAATCAAATCCATTAAGATTATACAGTAGAAGTGACAGATAGATTCAAGGTATTAGATCTGACAGACAGAATGCCTGAAGGACTATGGATGGAGGTTGGTGACATTGTACAGGAGGCAGGGATTAAGACCATCCCCAAAAAATAAGTGAAAAAAGGAAAAACAATTGTCTAAGAAGGCCTTAAAAATAGCTGAGAAAAGAAGAGAAGCAAAAGGCAAAGGAGAAAAAGAAAGATACATCATTTGAATGCAGAGTTCCAGAGAATGGCAAAGTGTGATATGAAAGCCTTCCTTGGTAATCAATACAAGCAAATAGAGGAAAACAGTAGAATGGGAAAGACTAGAGATCTCTTCAAGAAAATTGGAGACACCAAGGGAAAATTTCATGCCAAGATGAGCACAATAAAGGACAGGACCTAATAATAGCCTGGACCTAATACAAGCAGAAGATATTAAGAAAAGGTGGCAAGAATACACAGAAGAACTATACAAAAAAGATCTTCATGAACCAGATAACCACAATGGTGTGATCACTCACCTAGAACCAGACATCATGTAATGAGAAGTCAAGTGGGCCTTAAGAAACATCACTACAGACAAAGTTAGTGGAGGTGATGGAATTCCAGTCGAGCTATTTCAAGTCCTAAAAGACAATGCTGTGAAAGTGCTGCACTCAATAAGCCAGCAAATTTGAAAAACTCAGCAGTGGCCACAGGACTGGAAAAGATCGGTTTTCATCCCAATCCCAAAGAAAGGCAATGCCAAAGAATGTTCAAACTACTGCACAATCGCACTCATCTCACATGCTAGCAAAGTAAAGCTCAAATTTCTCCAAGCCAGGATTCAACAGTATGTGAAATGAGAACTTCCAGATGTTCAAGCTAGATTTCTAAAAGGCATAGGAACCAGAGATAAAATTGCCAACATCCACTGGATCATCAAAAAAGAAAGAGAGCTCCAGAAAAACATCTACTTCTACTTTATTGACTACACCAAATCCTTTGACTGTGTGGATCACAACAAACTGTGGAAAATTTTGAAAGAGATGGGAATACCAGATCACCTGACATGCCTCCTGAGAAATCTGTATGCAGTTCGAGATGCAACAGTTAGAACGGGACATGGAACAACAGACTGGATCCAAATTTGGAAAGGAGTACGTCAAGGCTGTATATTGTCACCCTGCTTATTTAACTTATACACAGAGTACATCATGAGAAAATCGGACCTGGATGAAGCACAAGCTGGACTCAAGATTGCCAGGAGAAATATCAATAACCTCAGGTATGCAGATGACACTATCCATATGGCAGAAAGCAAAGAGGAACTAAAGAAACTCTTGATGAAAGTGAAAGAGGAGAGTGAAAAAGTTGGCTTAAATCTCAGCATTCAAAAAACTAAGATCATGGCATTTGGTCCCACCACTTCATGGAAAATAGATGGGAAAACAATGGAAACAGTGACTGACTATTTTGGGGGGCTCCAAAGTCACTGCAGGTGGTCACTGCAGCTATGAAATTAAACGACATTTGCTCCTTGGAAGAAAAGTGATAACCAACCTAGACAGCATATTAAAAAGCAGAGACATTACTTTGCTGACAAAGGTCCATCTAGCCAAATTATGGATTTCCAGTAGTCACGTATGAATGTGAGAGTTGGACCATTAAAAATGCTGAGTGTGAAAGAATTGGTGCTTTTGGAACTGTGGTGTTGGAGATGACTCTTGAGAGTCCCTTGGACTGCAAGGAGATCAAAACAGTCCATCCTAAATGAAATCAGTCTTGAATATTCATTGGAAGGACTGATGCTGAAGCTGAAGCTCCAATACTTTGGCCACCTGATGCAGAGTTGATTCATTGGAAAAGACCCTGATGCTGGGAAAGGTTGAAGGCAGGAGCAGAAAAGGAGGACAGAGGATGAGATGGTTGGATGGCATAACCGACTCAATAGACTTGAGTTTGAGGAAGCTCCAGGTGTTGGTGATGGACAGGAAAACCTGGCATGCTGTGGTTCATGGGGTCAAAAAGAGTCAGACATGACTGAGGAACTGAACTGAACTGAAGAAGTAAGCAATTATTAATTGTCTTTTACATTAGCATTCTGTAGATTGGTGAACCTATATACCAGCAAACATTTGTTTACTTATAGAGGACATTACAGGGTGGTACCAAACATACTCGTGGACAGTCCCAAATAGCTCTAATTTCTCTGTTCAGTAATTGATGTTTTAGTGTCTTATTTTGGGGGGGAATGATCCAGCTATTCAACAAGCTTCCATCATTTAGCTTAATGAAATACAACTCTAAAATTTCACATTACAAAATATCTGTAGAGATCATCCTCAAGTAGAGACCCTAAAACATAATTATGCTTAAAAAGTTCATCCAAAAGGCTTTTTTCACTTGCATTTAATATACTTACAAAAATTTCATCATACCAGGTTATTTTTCTTGCTAACAAATTTGCAACTGACACAATAGTGTCTTATTCGACTTTTATTAAACCTAGGTACAATAAAAGTATTATATTTAATATTGGTGACACTATAGATCTATCTCTATAAATTAAACAAACTTAAACATTAATATCAGGTATTAATTAAATATTGAATATTTTCCAGTTCATGTGAACTTGAAATTAATTCTGGCCAATTATCTCCTTTTTTTTGAGAATTTATATAAGCACTTAATTTCCTTGAATCCAATTAAGTAGAGCTCACTTACAAATTAATTTTGATAAAACTACACAAAGGTAAAAGCAAAGATAATATACACATAAACATATAGACAGACACAACCAGAAATCTTACAGGCCCCTTTTATAAACTTAGTTATGAGTCAGATATTATAATATCAAACTTGCTAGCTTATAAATAACAGTTGGAATAGGCAAATTAAAAAAGTTCCTTACCCATTTTTCCCCTCAGTCTTGGGAATTAAAGATAGTGTAGATAAGTGATCCTGTGAGCCCTGGTCTCAAGGCACAGGGAGAGAAAATCAAGATTTCCTAGTAGGACTTATTCCCTCAGAGACAGAATTCTGAGAAGAAATTCATCAAGCTTTCTTTTACTAACTCTATATGCAAAAAGAACCAGTTTTGGAATTTTCAATAGTTTTATCTAAACCAGATTTCTCTGGAGTCTATACAAGATAGTGGCCACACAGTGTTATAATTAAAAATCAACTCTTTCTTGATTATAAAGTCATAGCCAAAATCTTTCCAGTTAGACAGAATTTGCCCAGGAGGGCTTCCAGTAGAACTGAACCAGAATTTCCCACTTCACAAGGCAAAATGACTGTCACAAATCACAACACACAACACAAAGTGTAAAACACAAATAGGCAAGGTCATTCTAATCAGACACTCCCTTAAATACAAGAATTCATCTCTCAGAAATTCTCCTCCAGAGACAAAAAGAACTTCAGATCCTAGTATTGAGAGAACAGACAGGAATATTCTGGGTCTTCAAAGATTGCAAAGGGAGGGAAAAACCAGATTAAAAGAAGAGGGGAAGGGATGGACTTATGGACCTCTCCTGCCAGCTGCAGAAGCTCAGGCACTAGGGAACTTTTTCCTGGGCTTCCAGGAAAGGAGAATAGGAACTCAGCCTTATTCAAATATCAGGCCAGAATTTGAGTTCTCTGCCCACTGGAGGTGATCAAGCTCCAACCCTCAGATCAGGCTGAGGCCCTTCAACCATAATTCCATGTCCAGGACTAGAACAAAAGAGAAACAATAGGATAGGAGGGGCTGAAAAGAGGAGTTGTTGTTGTTCAGTCACTAAGTCATGTCCAACTCTTTGCAACCTCATGGACTACAGCAAAGCAGGCTTCCCTGTCCTTCACTATATCCCAGAGTTTGCTCAAACTCATGTTCATTGAGTCAATGATGCCATCCAATCATCCCATCCTGTCACCCCCTTCTCCTGCTGCCCTCAATCTTTCCCAGCATCAGGGTCTTTTCCAATGAGTCAGCTCTTCACACCAGGTGGCCAAACATTGGAACTTGGGCTTCAGCATCAGTTCTTCCAATGAACATTCAGGATTGATATCCTCTAGGATTGAATGCTTTGATCTCTTGCTATCTAAGGGATTCTCAAGAGTCTTCTCAACACCACAGTTCAAAAAGCATCAATTCTTTGGTATTCAGCCTTCCTTGTGGTCCAACTCTCACATCCATAATGGAAAAACCACAACTTTGACTATACAGACCTTTGCTGGCTAAGTGATGTCTCTGCTTTTTAATATGCTGTTTAGGTTTGTCATAGCTTTTCTTCCAAGGAGCAAGAGTCTTTTAATTGCATGGCTGCAGTTACCATCCACAGTAATTTTGGACCCCAAGAAAATAAAGTCTGGCACTGTTTCCATTTTTTCCCTATTAATTTGCCATGAAGAGATGGGGCTGGATGTCATGATCTTAGTTTTTTTGAATGTTGAGTTTTAAGCTAGCTTTTTTCACTCTCCTCTTCACCTTCATCAAGATGTTCTTTAGTTCCTCTTCCCTTTCTATCATTAGGGTGGTGTCATCTGCACATCTGAGGTTGTTGATATTTCTCCCAGCAATCTTGATTCCAGCTTATGATTCATCCAGCCTGAATGCTGCATAGTATACTCTGCATTAAGTTAAATAAGCAGGGTGACAATACACACCCTTGACGTACTCCTTTTCCTATTTTGAACCAGTCCATTGTTCCATGTCCGATTCTAACTGTTGCTTATTGACCTGCATACAATTTTCTCAGGAACCAAGTAAAGTGGTCTGGTATTCCCATCTCTTTAAAAATTTTCCACAGTTTGTTGTGATCCACATAGTCAGAGGCTTTAGCATAGTCAATGAAGCAGAAATTAACATCTTCCTGGAATTCTCTTCCTTTTTCTATGATCTGATAGATGTTGGTAATTTGATCTCTGGTTCCTCTGCCTTTTCTAAGAGGAGACAGATCAATAAAGTCTCTTATTCCTCACCTGGCCAGGGCACTCTGGCCAGTTGTCCATGTCAGGAGGAGACCAGGGACAAAAGAGTCCTGGTTGCAGCCTCTGGGTCTGGTTCATCAATAGGCAAGCTGGCCCCTGAATACCCCAAGTGGTCAGGATATTAGTTGCAGGGCAGAAGAGTTCTACCAAGGTCGCCAGTTGTTGCAGGAAAGGGGACCCCTTCCAGGGACCAAGATTGGCCTTTTGTCTAACATTTGGAAATCAATTGTTTGAGGAGACACATGTTTCTTATTCTCCAAGTCAGGAGACCTCTCCAAGCACACATGTGCAGAAAAGGCTCCTTGGAGGTCAAAAGAGGAGTTATGTGAATGGATGCTCTCTATCCATATGCCTCTTTGGTAAAATTCATCTTGGCTAAGAAATGGGTGTTCACACATGGAAAGATCCTGAGATCTACCAAATATGGACTGTGAACCAAACAAGTCAAAGTGATTGGCCAAAGGAATCCTGGCCCCATAGAAGATATGCCCCATAAAGGTGATTCAAACTACCACAAGGGTGTGACTCAGCGACTCTCCCTCTGAGTCTGCCCATTTGTCTATCCGTACACACTGTACTTTTTCTCTTAATAAATGTTCTACTTGTTTCACTACTTTCCACCTTTGTGGAAATTCTTTTCTGCAAAGCTGAAGGGCCCAGACCCTTGTCAATGACCACCAGTATAGTGGCTAGGATTTGATTCTTTCAGTGATGCATCCCAGCCTCAATCTCTGACTGGGAACCCAAGCCCCGCTCCAAGCCGTTACAGTCTGAGGTCATCCCAGATCAGTCTCTGGCCAACCATTCTCACTAGCCAATCTGATGTGACTAGTACACACATCACCCAACCAAGATGGATTCCAGAAGAAGGATTCTGGGAGTTTTGTAGACACATGGACTGGTGTCTCCTCTCTCCTTTTGATCTTTTTTTTTTTTCAAATTCAAGTTCTCTTTACTTTTTTTTATTATTATTTTTTCTTTACATTATCATGTTGGTTTTGCCATACATTGACATGAATCCACCATGGGTATACATGTGTTCCCCTTCCAGAACCCCCCTCCCACCTCCCTCCCAATTCCATCTCTCTGGGTCATCCCGGTGCAAAAGCCCTGAGCACCCTGTATCAAGCATCAAACCTGGACTGGCAATTGATTTCACATATGATAATTTACATGTTTCAATGCCATTCTCCAATATCATCCCACCCTTGCCCTCTCCCGTAGAGTCCAAAAGACTGTTATATACATCTGCATCTCTTTTGCTGTCTCACATACAGGGTTATTGTTACCATCTTTCTAAATTCCATATATAAGCGTTAGCATACTGTATTGTTGTTTTTCCTTCTGGCTTACTTCACTCTGTATAATAGGCTCCAGTTTCATCCACCTCAGTAGAACTGATTCAAATGTATTCTTTTTAATGGCTGAGTAATATTTCCAAATTCTTCCCATTGGTGGTAGCTTATTAGTTCCATATTCATCACAAGGACCTCCTATTGTAAGAGGAGATTGTAAGAGTAACTCATGCAAATGGTTACTATCAGGCCTGGACAGAGCAGGTGGTTTTGTTAAGTGGTTTCCCTAACAGAATGCTTTTCTCAGATATTAATTATTTTTGCCACATATCAAAGGTCACAGGCTGCCTTGTAATAGAGCTTTTAGGGACATATTAATTTCTTCCAAGGTGTTTTGGGGGCTTCCCTGGTGGTTCAGATGGTAAAGAATTTGCCTGCAGTGCAGAAGACCCAGGTTTGATACCTGGGTTCGGAAGATCCCTTGGAGAAGAGAATGGCTACCCACTCAAGTATTCTTGCCTGGAGAACTCCATGGACAGAGGAGCCTGGCAGGCTATTTTCCATGAAGTTGCAAAGAGTCAGACCATAAAGAAGGCTGAGTGCAAGCTTTCAAACTGTGGTGCTGGAGAAGACTCTTGAGAGTCCCTTGGACTGCAAGGAGATCAAACCAATCAATCCTAAAGGAAATCTATCCTGGATATTCATTGGAAGTACTGGTACTAAAGCTGAAGCTGAAGCTCCATTATTCTGGCCACTTGAAGTGAAGAGATGACTCATTGGAAAATACCCTAATGCTGGGAAAGACTGAGAGCAGAAAGAAGGGGGCAACAGAGGATAAGATAGCTGGATAGGATCATCAACTTGATGGACATGAGTATGAGCAAACTCCAGGAGATAGTGAAGGACAGGGAAGCCTGACATGCTGCAGTCCATGGGATTGTAGAGTCAGACATGACTTAGTGACTAAACAACAAGAAAGGGTGTTTTTTTGGCAAGAGAAACAAACTGTTCTCTTTAACAAAATGTCTGGGCAATCTGTACTATATTCTAACAAGTCACCTAGGACATTTGTCAAATAGGTCATCTGCGTCCTGAGACAGAACTTTTAAAGGCAAACATTTGACCCAATTTATAATACCCCAATTTTAAAAATATTGCCTCTCTTTTATTCCCAATCTGCCTTAACACTCAATAACATGAAGCATCTGTACAACAGGTGGTTTATTGTTGTGCCCTTGAAGTTTAAATTCCTGCCTTGATTCTACAGAAAGAGAGAAATGAGATATCTTAATGAAAGACAACAGAACACATCAGAGGTACTAATGAAAAGAATACACAATGATGCCCCAAGGATGCCTAATACATTGTGAATTCCATTATAAATAAAATCTGATAATTTTTAGTTTCTTATCTGATGCATTTTCTAACCTTGTTTTTCATTCTTGCTGCAAGAAATTCTTTACTGACATTAAATTGGAGAAGTGATTATTTTCCCCAAATGATGGCTTTGTGTTTCTGGAAAGATGGCTTTCAACATGCATATGAGATGCATCAGAAGTTATTCTGATGCAAGACCAGAGCTTCACAACTCTTTACAATTTCAAAATGAGTCTGCTGCCCAAAGGAAAACATAAAAGGCAACAGAGCTGAAAAAAGAGAGTAACCTCTCTAGACAGCTTAGAAATTCCTTCCTGCCTGATGAACTGCTTTTATTAAAGATTTTTTTCCCCAATTTTGAATAGATTTTTCTAAAAACAGATGACAGGTGAGAAAGCAAAAAGAAAGAAGTCGATCAACTTATAATCATAGTGGTGTGTGTGTGCTAAGTTGCTTCAGTCGTGTCCGACTCTTTGCAACCCTATAGACCAGAGCCTGGCAGGCTTGAACATCCATGGGAATCTTGAGGCAAGAATACTGGAAGAGATCACCATTTCCTCCTCCAGGAGATCTTCTCAACCCAGTGATGGAACCTGCATCTCTCATGTCTCCTGCATTGGCAAGTGGGTTCTTTACCACAAGCACCACCTGGGAAACCCCAATCACAGTGGTATTCAGACCCAAACAACAGAATATAAACAATAAACCAGGAAAAATGCTATTGACATAATAATGGTAGTAAGTAATTACATAGTGCCTACTGGTACTAGGCACTACTGTAAACCCTTAATGTATAGCAACTCATTTACTTTTCATAGAGTGATTCTAATTTCCATCTTATAGCTGAAGATGATGACCACAAGAAGGTTAAGTAAGTTGCCCAAGTTGTAGAGCCACGACTCCAGATCCCAGGGTCCACATCCTGCTTAGGATAACTAGAGATGTCCTGTGGGTCTAAAAGAAACCTATAAAATGTTTGCTCAAGACAACAGATCAGGGAGAGAGGGAGTAGGGATGCATCATCCCTCATCTCTTCAAAACTCTTCGCAGTCTCTTATGGGAGTGAAAGAAATGTTTCCCAGAATAAATTGGTGCCAGAAAAGATAAAAATAGCAACACTGACTAAATCCATAAGACATCCTCCGGGAATCTCATAAGAAAGCACAACAGAAATCTGATCTCACCCCTCTGACTACTATAATAGTTCAAGATGTTTAGGTATATTCCATTTTCTATAGCAAAATTAGGTTTACAGGCAATTTACAGGAAACTAACAAAAAATATTCCTGTTTTTCAGTGGTAAATGTATTTTTGGTTGATACAGGAATTTTCAACATTGAGAGTCAATGGGGAACCTATGAAAGTTATTCAACCTCCAACAGGTTTGCTGAGTTATTATATAAAAGCTGTAAATCATTGGGCAAACTAAATAACCAAACTGTGTACTGTGGTTGGGGATTTTGTCAACATGATGAATTTAGAAGTATGTCTGCCTGAGTAGATTTTGTTTTCATGGCTAAATAGAAATCACAAGTGATCTCAAGAGGAATCTTTTCATGTGGCACATAGGATTTCATTTGTTTCAAATTACTGTTTTGTGGGAAGAAGGGATATGAAATCTGATGATGTACCATTGGAAATAATGTTTGATACATTTTATTTTTAAAAAGTTCAACCACTTAGTTCTCTGCCTTAAGCCAACTTCATTGTAGAATTTTTGAAGCTTTTGGAGTGAATAGGGATTATCCTTTCACCTGAAGCATTTTCGTTGCACTTGTACTATGTGTCAGGGACAGTTGTAGAGGCTAGAGCCCCATCTCCACTCTAGAGATGAGCAGAAGACAGCCAGAAGAAGAAAGTGAGAGCTCAGGATGGCAGGGGTGAGGCTGACAGAGACCTCTTCATTCCTCCTCTCCCGACTCCACCTCACAAAGGTGACGCGGCTGGGCACTGAATGAGACCCAGAGCATTCAAGAAGACCCTTTCCTCCAAAAACCGTTTAATGTAATTGAAGAGACAAAAGCACATTAAAAGTAAAGCAACAGTTTCAGAATTGAGCACCAGGCAAGGAAATAATCCAGAGACAAATGGTTGTCTCTGGCATCATTTATTCTACTCACTCCTTACACGGCCTCCTCCCTCAGGGGGAGGAGAACTCAAGTCCACTGAGCACCTCTTCTGGGTCCCACACCACACCAGACACATCACTTTCAAGGTAATTTTGTTCTCACAAGGATATTATTTTCAGGTTGCATTTAGGACAGAGACTCACCTAGCGATCGTGTTTTCCACTGTCATCGAGGTGAGGTAGTAAGCTGAAGAAATTCAGCCCATGGTTCTCTGACAGCAAAGTCCCAGTTCTTTCCACCACAGGACACTGCTTTCCTTTACACCACACAGGACCCAGCTGGCTCTCCCTTTCCTCAGTCAAAGCAGATGAGGCGGAGGCTACGCAGATGCTGGGGAGTGGCAGCAGCTCCGTGTTGCATCCTTGGCTTCCCCAGGAGACCAAGGCAGTGTAGCGGGCAGCTTCAGGTGCCCAGTGGTCCTAGGGCAGCACCGCCCATCTCTGGTCTGTTCATGACCAAAGCAAAAGTGAGACTTTGTACTTGCTGTAACTTGGATTATTATTCAGAAATATTCAATCTCTTCCCCTACTTCCAGGGAGGGAGGTGTTGAGAGGCTGTTCAGCTCAGTTATGTGACTCATCTTGGTTGATTCTCATTGTTAGCAAATTGGATGTTAATGAATTTGACACAGATTTCAAAGATGTTTACATGATTTGGCTTGTTCTTTCTGGCTTCCAGAAAGAATTGGAAGAGAAGAATATGGTCCAGCTAGGAGAGGAAAGACACATGGACCCCCTAACATGTGGCCAGGATCAAGATTAAACCATGTTATTTTGAGCTACTGAGTGGTGGGGTGGTTTTTATGAAACCAAAGCTGATTGATTCATTATTTTAGACCAACAATCTCACTGAGATTTACCCACAAAAAGCTTCCCTTTAACTCCAGCTGTTTTACAAAACCAGATTTTCCATTGTAGGTTGATAGTCTAAGGGCCTGGGTTCTATCTTGAAATACTTACCTTACCACAGAGGTTATTGAAAGTAAAGATTAGATAGATAGGTAGGTAGGTAGATAAACAGATAGACATACACAATAGAAAAGTTAGAGATAAACTGATGTGTATGTGTGGTTTTAACAAAAGCTACAGCATATATGCAAATAAAATCTGCCTTGTTTTGTAAATAACCATTTTAGGAACTCCCTTACATCTAATACATTTATGATATTTCTGTGAAGAAATGCTTGATTGACATAGAGCTCTCCCTATCTTAAAAAATATTAAAAATTACAACACCTAAAGAAAGTTATTTATCACATTTATAAAACCCCTTCACATCAGAGAACTCAGGTGGCATTTTAGTTCCCTCTTGGTCCTTAGATGGATTGTACAACCAAAGTCACCTGCCAGTCAATACAGGATGCAGGGACAGCAGGGAACATGTGCCACAATTATTTTCCTGTTTGGCCTCATTTTATTATTCTCTGCCAATCTGATATTAGACCAGTTCTCACAGTGTGTTTATTTTTACTTTTACTGCAATTCGCTAGATTTGTCAGTATCTTCAAGCCACATTACAAATCTTAAAATCCATGAATAAGGACTATCATTATGCCATCCTACCACCTCCTCTCTTTTGGATCAAAAACTTACTAAGGTGTAATCTACAGGGAACTTTCATGGTTAGATCACATTCTTGTGATTGAGAGAATTTTTGCAAAATAGTTTAGGAATAAATTATTCCAGTTATGGCTATGTTTGTTCTCAGATATGCAAATATTACAAGACAATGGGAGAACAAGAGAAACAAAGGAAACAAAAATTTGAGTAAGAAAATGATGGCCTGGCCTTCCCAGCCAGGCTGCTAATGAACAGTCTCCTTTGTCAGCTCTTTTTTGCCATCCATCCTCTTAATTGCCAATATTTCACTCTAGGCTCTCAGTCTGGCCACACAACATTTGTCAGTGTTTTAATGCTCATACTGTACATGGGAAGCTCAAAAAACCAACATTCATCTGATTTTTACAGAGGTAACACCATAGCAGTTAGACAGATAAAGCCATAGCAATTATGCTATAGCAAATTTATGTTTTCTAAAAACTATAGACTAAACTATAAGGCAAAAAAATCCTCCTCTTAATCTTTATTTTGACCTCACACAGAGCAATATTAATGCTATCTAAAGTACATCATTTAAGCATTTTCTAAAGACTTGAAAAAAGATTTTTAAGCTTTTTTAAAAGATTCTTTAAAATATATTTTTTAAAAGAAAATGCAAACACTCTTATTAAGAAAGCAATTTGTCAGTAGGATGAAATATAAAGAATACTTGCTTAGATGTTGAAAGACTTTGCCTGCTATTCTTGGTTGGCTCAAAGTTTTGATTTGGGGTAACAAACTACCTTTTTAAAGATCAATTTCCTTTTTTATAATAAAAAGATAATACCATTAGGTCAACAACAAAAATTGTAAGGAAATTCTGGAATACCAGGATTAATCTAATTTATTAAGTTTTTAAAACTCAGTTGAAAAATAAAAAGAATAATGATTAATTTGAATTTACTTATACTCAATGAGATATACCATTTAGGCTATATAATGCCCATTTCGAGGATGGTTTAATAACTGTACTCAGTCCTTAGAACCTTAGAAATCATAGTTTGAGAAACCCTTATGAGGCTGTAATAAGCTGAGAAATGGCCCATTTCTCAAACAAAGATATCCACGTTCTAATCTTCGCAAGCTATGAATGTTACCTAACAGGACCCCAAATTGGCCTTTGCAGGTCCTGGATTGTCTGCATGGGCACTGAATGTGGTCCCAACATCCTTACTAGGGGGAGTCACATACAGAAGAGAAGGCAGTGGGACCAGGGGCAACTGGAACTGACGCAGCTCCAAGTACAGCAGCGGCGGCAGCCACGAGGAGCTGGGCGCGACCAGGAAGGAGGAAGTCCTCCTTGAGAACTCCGGAGGGAGCGCAGCTCAGCTCACATCTCGATTCTGGCCAGCGAAACTGATTCCAGATAAATGAGGGAATGAACGTCTGTTGTGTTAAGCCACCACATTTGGGGTGATTTGCCACAGCAGCTTCTAAAACTATCACAGGTGCTTCACCCCTGCAGTTACTAGATCTACTCATAGAGGAGGAGAAACCAGCTTTACACCAAACTCCGGCTCATGATAAGTAAGGTATGTAAAGCAAGAGGTAGAGACCAGGTGCCTGTTAAGTGTGAGCCCTTGTTCTTAAGATCTGTGGAAAAGTGGAAGAACCAAGTTGTGTCAAGTGGCTACCTTTACTGAGGATTTACCATATTCCAACTACTGTTTTAGATGTTTTATGAGCATTCACTTCATTTCATCTTCTTAAAAGCACTCAAATCCCATTTTTCCAATAAGAACATCAAACCACAGTGAGGTTATGTGACTTGCCCAGGTCACACGGTGAATGGCAGATCTGAAACTCTAATTCAGGCAGTCAGTCTAGAGTCCATTTTGTATCCCTTATACAACACTGTGTCTCAGTGTAATCGAGCCAGACACAAGCATGTTTCTCATGGGAGTTATAGTCAAGCTGCATCAGGATAGAAACAATGTAGATATTTTATTAATGTATGTATTATGTAATACACTCAGTTTTCTGCCAAAAGAGAAAATCACATGTAGTATCACTTGTTTTAGGAACTCACTCAGTATAGAGCTACATGGATAATGGTGCAGCCTCCTGCACTCTTAAGAAGACAAGAAGCAGGGACATTGGATCTGTCCAGAGGTCCACAAGGCATATTTCACACTCTAAAGTGGCCTCAAGCTGGTCCCTTGTCAGTGTGGTCAACACTGTCTTTTCACTCATCCAATCAGCAGATGGTTTTGGAGTGCCAATCACATGAAGAGTGTGATCCTAGAGCTCCTGAAGGTGAACAAATATACCCCTCCTGCCCTGAAGAAATTGACAATGTGGCAAGCAGTAAAGCTGCCATTTTGTGTTTCCAAAGCACCTAACGACCCAGCACTGTGTGTCCATCCACCTGGTTCTCACTGCTTACCAGAGACTATAGTGAGATCAATTTTACCTGGAGTCATTTGAGTTACTTTTATCTGTAAGCCTTGCCAGAGATCTTATTTACATTATAAACAGAGTTCTTCCTTGCAACATTTAGAATGTTTTAGGGACAGCTGTTCTAGGGTATGCTGATCATATTTTATATTCTACCTATGAGCGCTGAGCTATGAAAGTGACCCTATGAAATCAACGATGCATGTAACCCTATTCACAAACCAGTTCAGATTCTGCATTCCTCCTGAAAGAGCTGGGACATAGACACATCTAAAGCAGAGTTCTCTCCTGCACTGTCTGTGAGTCTTCAGATCTTAAGATAATAAACAGAAATTTCCTGTATTTTTCCCAGTTAGAAGAGAGAAAACTGACATCTCAATTTTTTGCAAGACAGTTTAATTCCTCTTTCTCAGAGCAATGTCAGAAAACCTTGACCTGCTTTTTAGAAACCAACTGCATCAGTCAAGATTTTGTTTTACTTAACCTGGGAAAACAGCCCATCCTAAGTCTGCAGAGAAAAAAATATGTATTAGGTCAGCTTTCATCCAACTTTAGAAACATTACCCCAAAGTTCCAAAGGAGACATTAAGGAAATTGTTACACGCAATTTTTGTCAAATTTGAGAGTCTCTTCTCTAAAATATGGTTCCAATTTTCAAGATATTAAAGCATATAAATTTTGAAATTCCAACACAAACATTTTCTTCTCACTAAAACTGCATATACACAAAGGGATTTTTAATTGAGAGACCTTCTGCGACCTTTCACCATGAACAAGTTCTAGGAGTAGCAGCCTTTTTTGATGGACCCTTGTGGATTTCTCTTATCTAAGGCCAACTATCCATAGCTGTCTGTTGCATGCCATGAAAGAGTGAATGCCATACACAGAAAGTGAGTAACACAATTTTTTACTTGTTCATAAAAATAATTTTGGAGCACTATATACAGGACACTGTGCTCCATGTCTTCAATATGTAGTAGTTTACTCCTAAGATCAGCATGCAAACAGGTAGAAGCCTTTCTCCAAATTTTACTGTGTGCCAGGTACTGTTTTACATGCTTAGCCATCTGATTTCCAATTGCCCAGCATTACTGAGAGATAGATAGTATGGTCCCCAGGTTACACATGGAATTCTGAAAGGCCCTATGTTGTGGCAAGGTAAAACTCCATTCTATGACCCGAAGCCCTTGCTGCTTATCCACGTGAACTGAGAACTTCCAGATGTACCAGATGGATGTAGAAAAGGCAGAAGAACTAGGGATCAAATTACCAATATCTGCTGGATCATAGAAAAAGCAAGAGAATTCCAGAGAAACATCTACTTCTGCTTTATTGACTATACTAAGCCTTTGACTGTGTGGATCACAGCAAACTGTGGACAATTCTTACAGAGATGGGAATATCAGACCGCCTGACCTGCCTCCTGAGAAATCTGTATGCAGGTCATGAAGAAACAGAAATGGACACGGAACAACAAACTGGTTCATAATCGGGGTAGGAATACATCAAGGCTGTATATCGTCACCCTGCTTATTTAACTTATATGCAGTGCGCATCGTGGGAAATGTTGGTGTATCACTGATCATCCTGTTTATGATCCAAATTGGTTCGCTGTTCACACTGTCCACTGAACCCAGGGTAGGCAAGGCATAAGCTAAGGGGCTGGAGGAAGGCTGAAGGAGCCATAGGGAATGCACACTCTACCCTCTCCTGGCCGACGCAGCAGCCATAGCGGAGCCTAACATAACACAGCCTCCCTCCGGGCTGGCACAGCGGCCATCGCAGTAGGCACACTGTACCCTCTCCTCTGGCGGCTGGCCCGATGGACAGTCATGGTGGGGCAGTAATGCCACCACTGTGGCATTTCGGTGGAGCTCAGGTATCAAAAGCAGCCCATGACCAAGTGAGGATCTCGTGACTGCATGTGCAGGCCTGTAAATGACCTCAGCTGTCACATAGCCATCATTTACAAAACGTGGGGCCAGAGAGCCTGAACACACCATCTTGGCTCGTTCGCTCTCTTCCCACACTCACCCCGTCAAGGTCTCTCACCTCACCATCTACATGCATGTAGTCCATCTTCTGCAGTATTCCCTTGGTGAGTAACGCTGACCCTAGCATTTACATCTTGCAACAGCAGTAGATGCTACAACAAAGAGTTACATCCCCAATACACGGTAAAACTCAATGCCGGGTTTCACCTGGAATGCATGCTGCAGTCCTTGCCCTCATGGGGCCAGAAGAGCCACCCGCCGCGAGTGGACTGCCCTTATCTCCCACGGCCAAGTCCAGTCCACCGTCTGTCCTTGTGAGACTGCAGGAAAGCCTCCACAGGGCACTGGAATAGCAGCCAGGGATCCAAAAGAGGTCGACGGGGCATCGTTCATAATGGCGTCTCGATTGCTGCCAGTAAAACGCTCATCATCTGGACCTCGGGTGTTTGGGTTAAATATTGACTGCTTCATGCCCATTCTCTCACTACTTGGGTCAGCTCAGCATAGGTATGTCATGTATTCACAGAATCTGGGAGCTCTCCCACTTTCGACCACATGGTGTGGGTGGCATTGCTAATCCATTCCATGAGGGTGTGTGTTTGGTTAGGTGCCCATTGCATGAGTCACCTAGTGTTCTGCAACCTTTGTCTCAGTGAGGGGTGAGTGGTTATGGATTCCAGCTGTTCTACCTCATCCCCAGAGTCACAAAAGCCAGCTGCCAAGGGTTCTCCTTGTCTTTGCAAAAACTGTGCACCCAAGTAGACCAAAGTCACCTGTTATGTCATGAACTCAGTCATATTGGGGGACCCATCAGAAAATCTCCTGGGCCCTAGGCTGTTCATGCTTCACTTTCTGCTGGACAATGGCCTCGCTGCCAAGCAGGGACCCGCAGTCTCATAACGTTCATCATCACCATCACTTACCACCTTGCTGTCAGAGATGCTGGATTCTTCAGGGCCACAGGGTTCTTGCTCTAACACCAATATACATTCTCTAGTTCTTCCAAGCATCTCTGCACTTCGTGCACCAGCACGGTATCTCGTAAGACACGATCCATATTCACCTTCAAGGCAGTCAGGAAAATCCAACTCACAGTGCCAGCAGAAGTCCATGCTGCCTTGCCCAGCAAATGAGAACTCACCACCTGTAACGCCTTTTCAGTACTATCTGGTGAACTGCCCATTGCCTCCCAGTCTTCCAGTGGAGCCCAAACCAAGAGAATCGCAGCCACATACTATACAGTGGCCAATGGCTTCCTCCACCCAGTGGAGTATCAGGCTCTTCTACCTGACGGGTATCCTGCCAATTATGCCAAATGTATCCCTGATCAACCTGTTTGTGATGCCAGTTGTCTTGCTGTTCACACTGTTCACTGAAAGCAGAGTAGGCAAGGCACAAGCTAAGAGGCTGGAAGAGGACTTGAGGAGCCATAGGAACTGCAGACACATTTATCCTCTCCTGGCTGAAGCAGCAGCCGTAGCAGTGGGCATGCTGTATTCCCTCCTCTTATGGCTGACACAAGGGACACAGCCATGACACTGCAGTAATGCTGCAGCTTTTTTGGTTGGAGCTCATATATCAGAAACAGTCCATGACAAAGTGAGTACCTCATGATGTGCATGCACAGTACTATACAGAGCTCAGCTGTCTTAGTCATTATTTACAAAATACGGGGCAAGAGAGCCTGGATACACCATCTTGGCTCATTTGCTCTCTCCCCACAGCCAGGCTGGATGAAGTACAAGCTGGAATCAATATTGATGGGAGAAATATCAATAACCTCAGCTATGCAGATGACACCACCTTTATGGAAGAAAGCAAAGAGGAACTAAAGAGCCTCTTGATGAAAGTGAAAGAGGAGTGAAAAAGCTGACTTAAAACTCAACAATCAAAAAATGAAGATCATGGCATCTAGTCCCATCACTCCATGGTAAACAGATGGAGAAACAATGGAAACAGTAACAGACTTAATTTTCTTGGATTCCAAAATCACTGCAGATGATGACTGCAAGCATGAAATTAAAAGACACTTGCTCCTTGGGAAAAAAAGCAATGACAAATCTAGACAGCATATTAAAAAGTAGAGACATTACTTTGCCAACAAAGGTCCACCTAGTCAAAGCTATGGTTTTTCCAGTAGTCATGTATGGATGTGAGAGTAGGCTGAGCACTGAAGAACTGATGCTTTCAAACTGTGGTGTTGGAGAAGACTCTTGAGAGTCCCTTAGACTGCAAGGAGATCCAACAGTCAATCCTCAAAGAAATCAACTCTGAATATTCATTGGAAGGACTGATGCTGAAGTTCCAATACTTTGGCTACTTGACGCGAAGAGCTGACTCATTGGAAAAACCCTGATGCTGGTAAAGGTTGAAGGCAGGAGGAGAAAGGGATGACAGAGGTCGAGATGGTTGGATGGCATTACTGACTCAATGGACATGAGTTTTAGCAAGCTCTGGGAGATGGTGAAGGACAGGGAAGCCTGGCATGCTGCAGTCCATGGGGTCACAGAGTAAGACACAACTGAGCGACTGAAAACCAACAACAGTAAGCACTACACAGGGCGTGGTGAGCAGAAATAAATGCTGAGATGCCCTCTAGAAGTCTTGTTTATCAGAGGAACTCCTGCAAACATAACAAAATTGACAAAGTGTACAAAGAAGGAAAAGTTCTTTTTTACTCTCTTAGGGTCACTGGTTCTGAAAATTAAACTAACAAAGACAGATTCAAGGGAGAAAAACCTAAGGATTTACACAGTATGAGTTTTACATGATGCAAGAGGTTTCTTAAGGAACTGAAGACCTGAAAAAACAGATCTGACATTTATACGTGGCCTTGATGAAGAGGGGGCAGTCATGGAAGAAGGAAGCAGGTGAAGAAGTGTGAGGTTAGAGCAGTACATGGGGGAACTTAGCAAGGCCTGGTTGTTAAGGACTCTTCTGAGATAAGAATGCTCCTTTCCGCCAGGTGTAGGGAAGGCCCCCCTTACGTGAGGGTTTATGACCTGTTTCAGGAGAGAAGGGCAGAGCAACGTTTCTGCATCTGATATTTTCTCAAACTCCTGTAGCTTTAAATATTAAAGGTGCTATATTAAGGTGTAGTGTGTCCTGAACCTCACCCAGCAGATGGGAAAGCAATGAAAGAACACCAATTGCAGAGATACAGCTGATAAAACGATGGACCAGATGCCATGTATGCTTAGGTAATGCCAATCATTTCTAAAACTACTTGTGACATTTGAAAACCCATCTAGCCAATGGACCAGGATACTTCAAAACACCAATTCAGAATTCATGTATATATCTACACATGCCCATACACACATCAACCCATCATGTGTCCATACACACACATGGATTTACAACCCAGCCTTTTCAGAACTAGACTAGCCACAACCAGCAATAAAGATGGAAGGAAATACATGAAATTAACCACAATAACTTCCTATCATCTGCCCCAGGCTACTTATTTTGGCAGAATCTCTTGGGATATTGAACACAGAGGTACAGAAGTCCTAAGCTCCTAGTTCATCACAAAGATCTACTCTAGAAAAGACACTGGCATTTTTCAGGACCAGCAGGGAACTCTGGTGACTCTTCTGCAAATGGTATGAAAGTGCATTCCTTGACAGCTCCTGAGGTGTAGTCATTCAACCTCTTTGACCTCATCTCTAAGTGAGATTATTTATATCAGAGGATGAATATGAGCCTTCACTGAGGTGCTAATGTACAAAACTGACAGTGTTTCAGACAGGAGGGATGCTCAATAAATTAAAATACAGATATAGTACCCAAAAGCACACTGCATTTCTTCCAAGTGATCCTCAAAATTTCTGCATATGTCTCAAAAATTAGCCTTAAGAGAAAGCATAAGTTTAGTTAAATATTATTTTGGAGGTGTCGGAAAAGTTCCCCACATCTTACTATATTCCCTATGACCTTTAATTCCCCCGAAGGACTCATTCCACTGAGTTCAAAGCTTTTTTGGTCTTTAGAAAACCCCTGTTAAAATGCACATACCACTGGCAGCTCCATTGGCTGGTGTATAGAGAGAATGCATGTCAGCATTTCTGCTGTGATAGCCAGTGAAGAGAAACACTCTCCAGGAGCAAGTGCACGACTTCTGGCCAGGGGTGATAGTACAGCTTGGCCCTGAGTTGTGTGAAATGAGAAATTAAGACCAACCTTGCCTATTCCACCATATTACCCAAGGCCAGCCCTGGTAAGTGATCTTAACATAAAAGTATCTGCCTGACGATGTTAAACCCCATGGCCTGTTGTGGTGTAATGCTCACTCTACTGCTTCCAGGCTGCTGGTAAATTACCACTTCAGTGCCCTGAGTGGTGCCCCAGTTGACTGAAGGAGGGACCACAGTTCTCTCTACTGACTATGTGAAGAGCATTGCACTTGCATAGAATCTGACTCTGTAATGTCTGTGTTTTACCAGTTCACTGGAAGCTCAACCATTCTATTTTAATTATGAAAGTATGATAACATGAAGATCAAATTGCCAATATCTGCTGGATTGTAGAAAAAGCTAGAGATCCCAGAAGTACATCTGCTTTGTTGATTACGCCAAAGCCTTTGACTGTGTGGATCACAACAAACTGTGGAAAATTCTTCAAGAGATGGGAATACCAGACCACCTTACCTGCCTCCTGAGAAACCTGTACGCAGGTCAGGAAGCAACAATTAGAACCAGACATGGAACAACAGATTGGTTCACAATTGGGAGAGGAGTACGTCAAGGCTGTATATTGTCACCCTGCATATTTAACTTATATGCAGAGTACATTATGTGAAATGCTGGGCTGAATGAAGCACAAGCTGGAATCAAGATTGCCTAGAGAAATATCAATAACCTCAGATATATAGATGACAGCACCCTTATGGGAGAAAGTGAAGAAGAATTAAAGAGCCTCTTGATGAAGATGAAAATGGAGAGTGAAAAAGCGGATTTAAAACTCAGCATTCAAAAAACGAAGATCATGGCATCTGGTCTCATCACGTCATGGCAAATAAATGGGGAAACAATGGAAACAATGATAGGCTTTATTTTCTTGGGCTCCAAAATCACTTTGGAAAGTGACTGCAGCAATGAAATTAAAAGATGCTTGCTCATTGCAGGAAAAGCAGTGATAAACTTACACAGCATATTAAAAAACAGAGATATTACTTTGCCAACAAAGTCCATATAGTCAAAGCTATGGTTTATCCAGTAGTCATGTATGGATATGAGATCTGAACAATAAAAAATTGCTGAGCACAAAAGAATTGATGCTTTCAAACTGTGGTATTAGAGAAGCCTCTTGAGAGTCCCTTGGACTGCAAGGAGATCAAACCAGTCCATCCTAAAGGAAATCAACCCTGATTATTCACTGAAAGGACTAATGCTGAAGCTGAAGCTTCAGTACTGTGGCCACTTAATGGGAAGAGCTGACTCACTGAAGAAGACCCTGATGCTGGGAAAGATTGAAGGCAGGAGGAGAAGGGAAGTGACATGGTTGGATGGCAGCACCAAATCAATGGACATGTGTTTGAGCAACCTCTGGGAGATGGTAAAGGAGAGGGAAGCCTGGCCTGCTTCTATCCATGTGGTCACAAAGAGTTGGACATGACTGAGTGACTGAACAACAACAAAATGATAACATGGAGACTTGGAAAATACAGAACAAAGTTACATATAGTTACACTATATCTCACAATTTTTATGTAGATATATTATGGTTTTTAGTTGAAGTTTCAATATGAAACTCTCAAAAATAGCAAAATAAATAGAGGGAAAAGTAGAAGGATACAGCAGACCTAAAAAGCACTATGAACCATTTCAACATAATTGATTTATATAATTTTCACATAAAACAGAAGGATATAAATTCTAATCGTGTTCCCATAAGCTATAAACCAGGAGACACCAGACTATTTCCAGGGACATAAACAAGGTGCAAAAATTTCGTGGTCTAATAAGTATTGAAATCATACAGAGTTTGTTCTTATTGCTATCTTAGAAATCAGTACATAAAGATATTTGAGAATAAACCACATATTTTCAAGTGCAATGTGACCTTTACCAAGAGATATATTTGACTTAGCCTTTGAAAGCCTCAATAAAATTAAAAGACTCAGAAGAAAGAAAATGATTTCAGAGAAGAAAACATTTAAATGAGAAATTAATGGAAACTTAATCTTGGGCAAGATATTTCTCATATGGGTCCCCCCTAAATATACAAGTTCTATCACTTTTATGTCAACTATTAATTTCCCACAGGCATTTTGTCCACATGATCTCAAATTCCAACAAAAACTTACAAGCTAAGTATTAATACTACTATACTCAGTTTGCAACTGAAATCAAAGAAAGAAAAATATAAGTCCAGATCACATAATTGCTAAGGAACAGCACCTTAGTATGTTCCAACACGCTACCGCTAATCTACAAAGGAGGTCTTGCATTCTCACTATTTATATACTGTTAATCGTCTCCACCATTGCCAGTAGGCAGGAACTGAGGGCCTATTGGTCATCCACAAACACAACACAGAGAAGTAGCTCCTTAGAGAGAAAGCAGACTAGTTAGATAAAATAAAAAGATAGTTCAAAACAGCATGTATTATTGCTTAAGTAACAAGAAAAATAATAAGGACTCCAAAAGCTTTTTATCAATAAGAATTTTGAAGATCAGAAAAAAAAAGTAAAAAGATACAAGAAATTACATTCAATACCTTATAATAACCATAATGGAAAAGAATCTGAAAAAGAACATATACATATTTATGTATGACTGAATCACTTTGCTATACACAAGAAACTAATACAATATTATAAATCAACTATACTTCAATTAAAAATTAATTTTAGAAAAAGACAATCTTATTAGCATCCATTAAAACAATGTTGTAAAAGTTGCTTAACCTCAATACCATTGACATTTTGGGTCACATAATTCTTTGCTGGAAGCTGGGGAGTGTCTGTCCTGCACATAGTAAAATGTTTAGCAGTATCCCTGACCTCCACCCATTCAAGTCCAGCAGCACTCTCCATTGGTGACAATCAAAACTGTCCCCAAAGAGAAAAAAAATCACTCTAGTTGAAAACCTGCTAGAGAAAAATATTTAGAGATATGTTGATATTTTATGGTATATTATTTTTAAGTTAAATGGTTATAAAATAAAGTGCAATATATGATCTAGTTGTTTTGTTTTGGGTTTTTTTTAGAAAAATATATGAAGTGTTAGTCACTCAGTTGTATCCAATTCTTTGTGATCCCATGGACTATAGCTTGTCAGTCTCCTCTGTCCATGGAATTTTCCAGGCAAAAAAACTGATGTAAGTAGCCATGCCTTTCTCCCAATCCAGGCGATCTTCCTGACCCAGGGATCAAACCCTAGTCTCCTATATTGCAGGCAGATCCTTTACCATCTGAGACGCCAAAAAAATAGAACTTTAAGAACATCAAAACGTTAAAATGGCCAGCTGATAACGTGATAATAGGTCATTTTGTTTTGTTTTTTCCTCTGTTTTTTTTTCCCTCTAGATTTTCCACATTCACTACAACAAACAAATTTCTTTTGTAGCATATTTGACAGCCTTGGAATTCTAAAGATTCATTTATTTCAAAGCTGTGTCGTAAGACAATGGGAAAGCTTGTCTAGCTCTGAACTCAAGACAAAGAAAAAAAAATGGAAAGAAAAATATCTCTTAATAAATTTAAACTCCAGATTTGTAAGCCTCACGATTTTGTAATCCAAATTTCTTCAGTCTCATGGTCTGGGGTCTGAAGTCTCTAAAGTGAGAAATTACCACAAAAATCTGTCTTGGATCAATGCTACCCCTGGGTCACGTAGTACAGGGAAGTGCAAAACTTCTCTGGAGGAACGCTCCCACATTCCAGGCTTATAAGGGAGAGGCCAGAACAAAACAAAAGCAACAAATAAATATCCCCTAAAGCAACTTAAGATCATGTGGGGACAAGCCTCCCATGGGAAAGAGTTAACAGATACATACAAGAGGTTAGAGCTGGAAGATCATGTAGTCACTAAAAGACCACCTGAGAGAAAGGGTGAAAATAGCACATATAAGGTTAAAAGACAAGACATTAACTGCCCTGTTCTGGAGGGTAAAACTGGGACAATAAATAGGTACTCAGTGACCTCCTGGTAAAAGTCAAATGGTGCTTTGGAAAATAAAATCATATAGTGGTGGTTTAATCTCTAAGTCATGTCTGACTCTTTGCAACTCCCTGGACTGTAGCCTACCAGGGTCTGCGGTCCACAGGATTTTCCAGGCAAGAGTACTGGAATGGATTGCCATTCCTTTCTCCAGGGGATCTTCCCAACTCAGGGATCAAACCCAAGTCTCCTGCACTGCATGAAGATTCTTTACTGACTGAGCTACCAGAGAAGCCCCAAAGAAAATTAGAGAGCTGAAAGATAGATCTTAAAAAATTACTGCAGTCCAGAGATGCAAATTATAAAAACAAGTTAAAAATCATGGAAAACCAACTAAGTTCATTTTTTTTAAAATAGGAGCTTCCAGAACAAGCAGAGAAGGCAATGGCACCCTACTCCAGTACTCTTGCCTGGAAAATCCCATGGACAGAGGAGCCTGGTAGGCTGCAATCCGTGGGGTCGCTAGGAATCAGACACGACTGAGCAACTTTACTTTCACGCATTGGAGAAGGACATGGCAACCCACTCCAGTGTTCTTCCCTGGAGAATCCCAGGGATGGGGGAGCCTGGTAGGCTGCCATCTCTGGAGTCACAGAGAGTTGGACACAACTGAAGTGACTTAGCAGCAGCAGCCAGAAAAAGAGAATTAAAAGAATGGAGAGGGGCAATTTTAAAAGAGATAAAATTGCAATATTTAAAAAGATAAAAGAGACAAAATTGCATCTATGAATTCTCAGATTCAAGAAGCTGAAATAAACAAGCTAAAAATCCATGGTCATATGCAATGAAGGTAATCAACAGAAGATGAAAGACACAATGGCAACTAGATTGACAGTTGATTTGTATTTATTTACAGAACAACTGTAAAATTTGGAAGGCAATGGGGAAATAACTTCAAATGCTATGAAAAATAACTGTCAGCCAAGTATTTTGTTTCCATATAAATATTATTCAACAAGAAAGTGAAGTCGCTCTGTCATGTCCGACTCTTTGCGACCCTTAGGCTGTAGCCCACCAGGCTCCTCCGTCCATGGGATTTTCTAGGCAAGAATACTGGAGTGGGTTGCCATTTCCTTCTCCATTATTCAACAGGGAGCACACATGCAAAATTGAGAGAGAATTCACAAAAAGTCACATCTATTCTCTCTTGATTAAAGAATTGCTTAAAATATGTGGTCTAGAAGGAAATGAAGGCTGAAATGAATAAACAGCATGCAAAATGCAGGGAGGAACAATAAAATTGGTGAATGTATTTCTCTGTAAAACAACAATAAAAATAACTAACTGGAGGGAAGGCAAATAAGATGAAACTAAAATAGAGGACCATTTCTCTTTAAAAGAACACATACAATTATTGACCCATCCCCCAATAAGATATCAATAACCTCAGATATGCAGATGAACCCAGCCTTATGGTAGAAAGCAAAGAGGAACTAAAGAGCTTCTTGATGAAAGTGAAAAAGGAGGATGAAAAAGCTGGCTTAAAACTCAACATTCAAAAAGCAAAGATTATGGCATCCGGTCCCATCACTTCTGGCAAATAGATGGGGAAACAATGAAAACAGTAACAGACTTAATTTTGGGGAGTTCCAAAATCACTGCAGATGGTGACTGCAGCCATGAAACTAAGAGGCTTGCTCCTTGAAAGAAAAGCTATGACCAACCTAGACAGCAATTAAAAAGCAGAGACATTACTTAACCAACAAACGTCTGTCTAGTCAAAGCTATGGTTTTTCCAATAGTCATGTATGGATGTGAGAGTTGGACTATAAAGAAAGCTGAGTGCCGAAGAATTGATGCTTTTGATGTGCGGTGTTGGAGAAGACTCTTGAGAGTCCCTTGGACTGCAAGGAGATCCAACCAGTCCATCCTAAAGGAAATCAGTCCTGAATATTCATTGGAAGGACTGATGCTGAAGCTGAAGCTCCAATACTTTGGCCACCTGGTGCAAAGAACTGACTCAGTGGAAAAGACTCTGATGCTGGGAAAGAGTGAAGACAGGAGAAGGGCATAACAGAAGATGAGAGGGCTGAGAGGCATCACCAACTTGATGGACATGAGTTTGAGCAAGCTCCAGGAGTTAGTGATGGACAGGGAAGCCTGGCATCCTGCAGTCCATGGGGTCACGAAGAGTTGGACACGACTGAGCTACTGAACTGAACTGAATAAGATAATTATGCCTGGAGCTTGCTTTAAAAAGTCCAGTGACAAGTGGGAGGGATGGAGAAATAAAGAGAAAGATGAAACAGACTCGAAGCAATTCAATCATTATTGAAACCAAAAAGCACATGAAATTTGTCATATTTTTCTTCATGCTTTTGTGACTATGTGGAAATTTCATTAAGAAAATAATTATGAAATTGGCATATGAGAAAAAAGGAAATCTTCATTATCTGTCTAATTAGGTAATAAAAGGTCTAAATTCCAAATAAAAGAGTTTGGATTAGGAAAAAACTAAATAGTAGTCCAAATTTGATCAACCATAAGTGACCAATCAAACGAAGCAAATATATAAAGTTTCATCAAATTTTTATAGATAGCAGAAAAATCAACTTAGCAGTAAACACAATGAGAGATAGGCAGGTAAACAAAAAATATAAAGCTGGCATATTTAACCTGGTTTTCTATTATACAAACATGAAGAATTTATTTCACATATGCAACTAACTTATTTTAATTGGATAGCTCATTTTTAAGGGTTGTTCAAAGACTTGAGTTAACTTATTGCTTGCATTGAATTACTTATGTTTTTTCTCTCTCTTTTTTTTTCAATCTTTAAACTCTAAACCCGTAATTGATAGCATTGTAGGTGAACCAGATGTTAATCTTTCTTTATGTTAAGTGAATACAGAACATATGACTTATGTTTATGTTCTCCACTGACTTTCTAAATTCGTTCAGCATACTCATCTCTCTTTTTGTCTTGCCTACCTCCCTAAAATCTTGCATGTCCCATCAAATAACATCCTTCATAAAAGCTCAGTTTCACTGGAAAACAATACAAAGCCTTTAGCAATCATCTCTTTGACTTTTGTTGGAAAAAAACTTGGCCCTAAAAGCTAGTTGTACATGTTTCTTTCTACACCTGACTAATGTACAAATGCATATTTCAATTTCATAAAAGTGATAGTTCAGCTAGAACATTGGGGGGAAAGCAAGAGTTACTACAGCAAAGCCAACATCTGCTTTAAAACAAACCTTTCCAAGCTAAGTGAAATGCTGTTTCTTTGGTGCTTAATATGTGCGAAAAAATACTAATCATATTTTATGGAATCATAAATCATATTTTTATTTTAGGGAATAATCATATTTTCTAGTAGCTTTTATTTCTGTTTGCATTTGGCAATCAATAACAGTTACTGGATATGTTTCAACATTCTGCTGGTGTGATTTTTTAATCCCTTCAGAATAATAGAAGAAACTTGTACTTGGCATTTTACCCTTATATTTCTTGTATCATTAACCAAAAATCAATAGGCTTTCCCTCAAAAGTTTGTCTTTAACCTTAAATTCTCCAATGACTACAAACATGCTTTTTACTGGATAAAGGAGATACTAATGAATTTTTTTTTTCTAATTTTGCAATCCACTGAAATCTCTGCAATTCATTTTATTATATAAAACTTAACTGCTTTGATTTTTGTAAATGGAGAGCAGAGGACATATTTTTAATGTAATAGACCTTTAAACTTTAATGAAATACTCAAAGCACATATCTTATTTTTGGTATGAGAAATTTGGAGTGGAGAGGAGAAAGAAAGGAACTGTTTAAACAGTTACTCAAATACCTGTATTTTTAAATAATAAAATAAGGTACTTAGCTGAAACACATTTATAGAAGCTTAATATACTTCTTATCTCTATCCCTTCATTTCTCTTATTTCCTCTGATTTAGAATAAGGTTAGTGTTATAAGAAGATCAGGAAGTATTTGGCCAGAAAAACAGGCCCCAGGTGAGGGAAATTTTCTCAAAGCTTTAAAAGATTCTCTACAAATTATTGGACAGATACAAAAACTAAACAGCTAGAAAAAGTACGTAGTTTATGATGGGAATCAAATAAGGAGATACATATTGGATGATTAAGATTAAGCAAAAATTTACATATAAAACAGAGCCCTAAGTAAGGGCTCAACCAATAACTTTAAAATGGAGTTCAAATCAGAGATCAGGTCTAGAAAGTCAATTTTGGACTTAAATCTAAAAACTTTAAAACCTGTTAAGTGTTCAGCAGAGGCTATGGAGATTGACCAAAGGGCCAGGAGCCACCCCTTTTTAGACCACACAAAGAAGAAAAGCAGGAGATAAAACCACTTCTGTCTCATTTATGGATGCCCCATTCCCATCCATAAGTGCCAACTACACCACCCTTCACGCTGGACACTGTGTTAGTCTTTTATTCACGTTGTCCTATGACTTCCTACACCTGTGAATGCAGTGATGATCACCCTGCCATTTTCATCATGAGGAAACAGCTTCAGAGGGTTTCAGTAACTTGCCCAAGGCCACACAGCTAATCGTTAACAAAGAAAGGTTCTGATATAGGTCTGTTTGATTTCTGCCTACAATGCATGGCCAAATTCTTATCTCCTGACTGCTTCTCTCCATACTCACAGCTTTGCTACAGGATTGCATCCTTTCTTGCCCACAGAGTATCTTTAGCATCTTCACCTGGGCCCTTCTTTCTAGCCACAAAACAACTCAGTAGCCCTTGTAACTTGTAAGTGGGATCATGGCATTCCTCTGCATAGATTTCAGTGGCTCCACATCACCCAGAAGGAAGCCCCTAACCAGCAGAAAGGAATATATAGGTCCACATAAAACTGAGGATGAAGGAAGGAAAGGAAAAAGAAGAGAGCAAGAGGACAGGACCCCCCACCTAGGGGTGGGGGAGCTGAAACAGGGGTAAGATTCCCCACATCAGAGCAATTGGTTGGGACTGCAAAAGGAGGCATTTGAGGCTGTCTGGGATGTGAAGCAGCTGATCTGTGACAGTCTAAATGGAGTGAAAACTACACAGACAAACCCCATGTATCCCAGACAGGTACACAAGTTCACCAGAACACGTGACAGAGGAGAGCCATATTTCATGTGTTTCCAGATGTTCAAGCTGGTTTTAGAAAAGGCAGAGGAACCAGAGATCAAATTGCCAGCATCCGCTGGATCATTGAAAAAGCAAGACAGTTCCAGAAAAACATCTATTTCTGCTTTATTGACTCTGCCAAAGCCTTTGACTGTGTGGATCACAATAAACTGTGGAAAATTCTAAAGAGACAGGAATACCAGACCACCTGACCTGTCTCTTGAGAAACTTGTATGCAGATCAGGAAGCAACAGATAGAACTGGACATGGGACAACAGACTGGTTCCAAATGGGAAAAGGAATACGTCAAGGCTGTATATTGTCACCCTGCTTCTTTAACTTATGTGAAGAGTACATCACAAGAAACGCTGGGCTGGAAGAAGCACAAGCTGGAATCAAGACTGCTGGGAGAAATATCATAAACCTCAGATATGCAGATGACACCACCCTTATGGCAGAAAGTGAAGAGGAGCTAAAACGCCTCTTGCTGAAAGTGAAAGAGGAGAGTGAAAAAGTTGGCTTAAAGCTCAACATTCAGAAAACTAAGATCATGGCATCTGGTCCCATCACTTCATGGCAAATAGATGGGGAAACAGTGGAAAGAGTGACAGACTTTACATTTTGGGGCTCCAAAAATCACTGCAGATGGTGATTGCAGCCGTGAAATAAAAGACACTTACTCCTTGGAAGGAAAGTTATGACCAACCTAGACAGCATATTAAAAAGCAGAGACATTACTTTGCCAACAAAGGTCCATCTAGGCAAGGCTATGGTTTTTCCTGTAGTCATGTATGGATGTGAGAGTTGAACGGTGAAGAAAGCTGAACGCCAAAGAATTGATGCTTTTGAACTGTGGTGTTGGAGATGACTCTTGAGAGTCCCTTGGACTGCAAGGAGATCCAACCAGTCCATCCTAAGGGAGATCAGTCCTGGGTGTTCACTTTAAGGACTGATGTTGAAGCTGAAACTCCAATACTTTGGCCACCTCACGCGAAGAGTTGACTCATTGGAAAAGACCCTGATGCTGGGAAGGATTGGGGGCAGGAGGAGAAGTGGACGACAGAGGATGAGATGGCTGGATGGCATCACCGACTCGATGGACATGAGTGTGGGTAAACTGCAGGAGTTGGTGATGGACAGAGAGGCCTGGCATGCTGCAGTTCATGGGGTCGCAAAGAGTCGGAAACGACTGAGTGACTGAACTGACTGACTGACTGAAGTGACTAAGCATGCACACACACATGTGCATGCTTAGTATAAAAGAAGAAGTTAGAACACTCCCTAACACCATACACAAAGATAAATTCAAAATGGATTAAAAAACTAAATGTAAGACCGGAAGTTACAAAACTCTTAGAGGAAAATATAGAATACTCTTTGACATAAATAACATATTAATGCATATATATGAAATCTAGTAAAATGGTACTGATGAACCTATTTACAGGGCAGCAGTAGAGATGTATCCATAGAGAAAAGATTTGTGGACACAATGGGGGATATGAATATTGCACCACAACAGAACTCTGTTATCTCATCACAAAGCTGCAGAGGTGGCAGTAACTGTCAGAGTGCAGCCTCCAGAGAATTCCCGTCAAACTGTTACATATTCAATGCGTCAGTTCCCCAGGAAAAGAGAAGGGAGTTCCCTTGGTAACAGCTCCCATCTCTCACAGCATGCTGCTGGCGTGAGTCTCCAGTCATAACCTAGGGCCCAGTCATTCAGAGTGTGGTCCTTGACCACAGGAACCACCTGAGGCATTGTCTCAAAAGCAGAATCTGGGCTACCCCATTGTGCTGCATCAGAACTTGCATTTTAATGAGGCCCAGGTGGTTCAAGTGCACGTTACAGTTTGAGAGTTTACACCAGCACATTGGGCTAAGGGTCTAAATAGGAAACAAGGGTTTTACATGCCTTGAAGTAGACTTCATAAGCACAAGACCAAAATGCAGAACTTGATTGACCTCTTCTGCCAACTACACTAATGTAGATTTTAGAAATAGTTAAGCCACAAAGTTTTGTGGGTGTTCATTTTGTGTTACTAAGCATAAGCATCAAGTTCTGACTGAAAGTCCCCAAGATCAGAAGACCACAGAATATGGGTCATGAGGGTGTGTTTCCTGAATTGGTTTACAGTGGGAGGAAGAAGAAACTTCTGCAATATTGGACCATAGATTAGATAAAAATAGATGTTAGAACACACAGAATTATTTACTGCAGTTACTCCTTACTACACCAAATAAAGTGTTTCTCAGAAAATGTTAAGTTTCTGTGAACTCATTTTTGATGTCCTGAATTGTTGTTTAACAAGTGGGGCTGTACAATAGTCTCAAATATTTCTTTATGTTTTCTTTCCTAATTCAAGCAGATAGTAGAGTTTGTTTTTCCTTGCCTCAGAAAATTTAGTTTCAGAGGATTCTGGTTCTGTTTTCAAAAGCATAAACTATTGGGAGGGATAGGATTACCAGAGAGAGGAAGGCCATAAGGATACTCTCTGCTTGATCACACTCATGTCATTTCTTAAGCTTTGTTTTAAATCACTCAAAAATTATTACTTTCAGTTCTTATTGCTTTTTAGTGAACAATGTTCTTCTAATACAGTAGCTTTACATTTCTTTTCCAAAGTACTTTCCTCTGATAGTTACTGAAAGGTCTATAAAAGGAGTATGACCAAAAGCCAAAAGGATATCCTCTATCCTTTGTGTGACTGGCACACAAAAGACAATCTTGTCTGCCAGTCACTCAGTCATGTCTGACTCTGTGCGACCCCATGGACCCCAGGGGCCCACCAGGCTCCTTTGTCCATGGGATTCTCCAGGCAAGAATACTGAAGTGAGTTGCCGTTTCCTTCTCCAGGAACAGGCAATCTTAACAACTAACATACAGAATGCTTGTTGTTGATCATTCACTAAGTTGTGTCTGACTCTGCCCTGAGACCACAGGGAATTCCAGCACTGGGGAGGCCTCCTGTCACTGGACATCCCTCCTCAGGGTGACTTCTAAATTACCCTGCCCTACCTGTGTGGTCCAACCAGGTTCCCTGGTCTGCTGCTTCCAGGGAAGAACAGGGAGGGCTTGGACACAGCCTCTGGGGTGCCCCACAAGGCACACTCCCTGAGTCCTGCTGAATCTTGAGTCTGATCAAATCAGAGAGTATTCCTACAGCCTTCCTCTCTCTAGCAATCCTGTTCCACACAATAGCTTATGCTTTTGAAAAAAGAGAACCAGAATCCTCTGAAACAAAGTGTACTATCTATCAGCTTGAATTAGGAAAGAAAAGATAAAGAAATATCTAAGAATATTGTACAGCCCCACTTGAATCAGAGTCACTAAATAAATAACAGTTCAGGGTATCAAAAAGAGAGAAAGTTTGGTCCCATTAGAAAGAAAAAATTTCAGGTTAGCTAGACTGACATTGGTACCAAGATACTGAGACAAGCCTGGCCTCCTTCATGCGGATGTGGAGCAGTCAGGGCTAACCAAGAGGAAGCAAGGTTCTCTGTGGACATTCTGCCCAAGATCATCAGGAGCAGAGTAGGACTTAAACCTGAAGGAGGAAAAACCACACTGCCCATTTGCCGTTGGTGAGCCAGCTCAGAGTAGTCCCTGCCTCTTTGACTGTAACCACACCACCTCCATCCCTGTGCTCCAGAGTAGGCTGGTCTGCATCCTGGCAAGAGTGGAAGAAGAGCTGGTCCACATGAGATGATAAAAAGACCCATGGCTGGAAAAGAAGCAAAGCTCTTGCTGTTTGCAGATGACATGATACTACACATAGAAAACACTAAAGATACTATCAGAAAATTACTAGACCTAATCAGTGAATTTAGCAAAGTTGCAGGATACAAAATCAATACACAGCAATCACTTGCAATCCTATATACTAACAATGAAAAATCAGAAAGAGAAATTAAGGAATCAATTCCATTCACCATAGCAACAAAAAGAATAAAACATCTAGGAATAAACTTACCTGAGGAGACAAAAGAACTGTACACAGAAATTTATAAGACACTGATGAAAGAAATCAAAGAAGACATAAACAGATGGAGTTTATTCCATATTCCTGGATAGGAAGAATCAATATTGTGAGAATGGCTATACTACCAAATGCAATCTACAGATTCAGTGCAATCCTTATCAAATTACCAATGGCATTTTTCACAAAACTAGAACAAAAAATTTCACAATTCATATGGAAACACAAAAGACCCAGAATAGCCAAAGCAGTCTTGAAAAAGAAGAATGGAGCTGGAAGAATCAATCTTCCTGACTTCAAATTACACTACAAAGCTACAGTCATGAAGACAGTATGGTACTGGCACAAAAACAGAAATATAGACCAATGGAGCAAGATAGAAATCCCAGAAATAAGCTCATGCACCTATGGGTACCTTATTTTTGACAAGAGAGGCAAGAATGTATAATGGAGCAAAGACAGCCTCTTCAATAAGTGGTGCTGGGAAAACTGGACAGCTACATGTAAAAGAATGAAATTAGAACACTTCCTAATACCATACACAAAGATAAACTCTAAATGGATTAAAGACCTAAATGTAGGCCAGAAACTAAAACTCTTAGAGAAAAACATAGGAAGAACACTCAAAGACATAAATCAAAGCAAGATCCTCTCTGATCCACCTCCTAGAGTAATGGAAATAAAAACAAAAGTAAACAAATGAGACCTGATTAAACTTAAAAGTTTTTGCACAGCAAAGGAAACTATAAACAAGGTGAAAAGACAGCCCTCAGAATGGGAGATAAAAATAGCAAGTGAAACAACTGACAAAGGATTAATTTCCAAAATATACAAGCAACTCATACAACTCAATACCAGAAAAATAAACAATCTAATCAAAAAGTGGGTAAAAGACCTAAACAGACAATTCTCCAAAGAAGACATACTGATGGCTAACAAACACATGAAAAGATGCTCAACATCTCTCATTATTAGAAAAATGCAAATCAAAACTACAATGAGATATCACCTCACACCAGTCAGACTGGCCAACATCAAAAAGTCTACAAACAGTAAATGCTGGAGAGGGTGTGGAGAAAAAGGAACCCTCTTGCACTCTTGTGGGAATGTAAATTGATACAGTCACTATGGAAGACAGTAAGAAGATTCCTTAAAAGAATAGGAATAAAACCACCATATGACCCAGCAATCCCACTCCTAGGCAAATACCCTGAGGAAACCAGAACTGAAAAAGACATATGTATCACACTGTTCATTGCAGCACTGTTTACAATAGCTTCCCTCATAGCTCAGTTGTTAAAGAGTCTGCCTGCAATGCAGGACACCTGGGTTCAATCCCTGGGTTGAGAAGATTCCCTGGATAGGGAACAGCTACCCACTCCAGTGTTCTGGCCTGGAGAATTCCATGGACTGTATAGTCGATGGGGTCGCAAAGAGTTGAACATGACTGAGCAACTTTCACTTCTTCACTTCACTTTACAATAGCTAGAATATGTAAGCAACCCAGATGTCCATCGACAAATGAATGGATAAAGAAGCTGTGGTACATAAACTTAATATACCACATAGCTCAGCCAATAAGTGAGCTCAGCTTATAGCTCAGCCATAAAAAGGAATGCATTTGAGTCAGTTCTAATGAGGTGGATGAACCTAGAGCCTGTTATACAGAGTGAAGTAAGTCAGAAAGAGAAAGATAAATATCGTATACTAACACACATGTAATCTAGAAAAATGGCACCCAAGAATTTATTTGCAGGGCAGCAGAGGAGAAACAGACATAGAGAACAGACTTACGGACGTGAGAATAGGGGAGGAGGGGGTGAGGTGTATGGAAAGAGTAACATGGAAACTTACATTACCATAAGTAGAATAGATAGACAATGGGAATTTGCTGTATAGCTCAGGAAACTCAAACAGGGTGTATCAACCTAGAGGGGTGGGGTTGAGAGGGAGGTTCAAAAGGGAAGGCTATATGTGTCCCTATGGCTGATTCATGTTGAGGCTTGAGGGAAAACAACAAAATTGTGTAAACCAATTATCCTTCCATTAAAAAATAAATAATTTCAAAATGAAATGAAAAAGACCTATGGCCTATCATTCAAGCTTCCTCTCAACCTATGGTGACCAAATTTCTGATCATAAAACGTCAAAAGGAGCCCGATGGACTACAGTTCATGGGGTCGCGAAGAGTCGGACACAACTGAGCGACTTCACTTTCACTTTCACTTTACTTGTCTTCACAAACATTGAAAGCTAAAGAAATTATCTGTGTTACCTGTAAGTCTCAGCACTAAATTCACCCTAAAACCAAAAAGATCTTGAGGTTGAAATAACAACCAGAAACATGACTGTTACAGCAGTTCCTCTTTGCTCTCCTTTCTGAAACAAGAAAAATGATTTCAGATGCAGCCCACTTCAGCTGCTTAACCTACTGATGAGCCCCAAGTACCCAGGACAGTGCCTGCTCCATGGTGCATGACAGAAAAATACCTGTGGTCTGAACAAATGAGTGAAGAAGCCAGATAAGGTGCTGGGACTCTGTCCTGTGCCTGGGTGTGGAAAGGCATAGAAAGACTCTTCTGGATTCTACAGTGCTCAAGTCTGGTCCTTGCATTGTGCTGCCAAGTCTCAGAGGAAAACGGGAGTCAAAATCAGCATTTTCCAGGGCTTTGAAAGAAGATAAGGACATTTTTGTTCCTTCCATGTCTTATACTACAGAACTCTATCAACTACAATTCAATTTCAGCTGCAAATAAAACTTCCTATGATTATGGCTTAAGTAAAGCAGAAATTTGTTTCTCCCTGATTTAAAAATGGGGAGGGAGAGAAAGCAGAGTCATGTGGTGGCTCTACTTGACAGAGCAAGTCTTCAACTTCAATGGCCTTGGGAACCCAGGCAGTGCCCTGCAGCTCTGCCTCACAGGATCTCCATGCCCTGTCACATCAGAGTTACAGAGGGCAGCTCTGGGTCCAGCCATCATTCCAGGATTCCAGCTAAAAAGGGAAATTTTTTTTTAAAAAAAGTGGAGGTATACACCAGCTGTCTCTGGGGGTATACACCAGAACTGCCACAAACATTACCCCACTGGCCAGAAATTAGTCAAACAGACACATCAGATGCAATGGAGACTAATAAGCATGGACTTTCTTCTGGGAATTGTAGGTCCTTAAAATTTTTTATTACAACAGAAGAGAGGATGAATATTGGAGAACAGCAGTGGTCTCTGTTCCCAGGGCAAATCTTCCTGCATGAAAGTGGAGTGAAGAATACTAAGAAGGACACCTGGGATCTCTGAAGGCTTTCTCCCGCAAGGGGCACTTCATTCACATACGATGCACTGACAGCAGTCGAGACACTGCTGCCACTTAAGTGTGTAGACAGAAGCTGTGCTAAATGACAAGGATGTATTGCTATCATTTTGACTATCACTTACTGTTTACCACATGCCAGTCACTATTCTGAGTGGTTTGTGTCAATGTTC
Source organism: Antilocapra americana (assembly GCA_007570785.1). Lineage (NCBI taxonomy): Eukaryota > Metazoa > Chordata > Mammalia > Artiodactyla > Antilocapridae > Antilocapra > Antilocapra americana. Next base: position 4,383,551 of record ML661334.1, on the reverse strand, counting down.
CATTTAATCCTTATAAGAGCCTTTTGATATTGGTACCAAAACTGAAAAATTCAGAGGATGAATAATTTGCTAATAATCAGAGGAGATGGATTGGCTTCGTAGGAACATGCATTTCAAGACCCTGAGCTCTCAGACCCCGTCAGTGTATGTGGCCAACCCAGACTGAATCAGTAAGTGCAGACCCACTCCATAAGATCCAGTCTGTCCATTTGTTCAAATAATGTATTTTTAAAATACCATTTTAAGCTCTTATTACCCATGATGTATACTGGCCTCTGCAGCTAAAAAATGATGAGTAAAAAATCTTCCTTACGAAACAGAAACAGACTCACAGATGTAGAAAACAAACTTATATTACGGAAGGGAGAAGGATGGGAGAGGGATAAATTAGCAGTCTGGCATTAATGAATACACACTACTATATATAAAATACATCTACTATGATGAAAAGCTATGAAAAACCTAGGCAACATATTAAAAAGCAGAGACATCACTTTGCTGACAAAAGTCCATATAGTCAAACCTATGGTTTTTCCAGTATTTCCAGTAGTCAGGTAAAGATATGAGAGCTGAACCATAAAGAAGGCTGAGCACCGAAGAATTACTGCTTTTGAACTATGTTGCTGGAGAATTGAGAGTCCCTTGAATAGCAAGCAGATCTAACCAGTCAATCCTAAAGGGAATCAGTCCTGAATATTCATTAGAAGGACTGATGTTGAAGCTGAAGCTCCAATACTTTGAACACCTGATGCAAAGAGTTGACTCACTGGAAAAGACCCTGATGTGCAGAAAGATTGAGGGCAAAAGGAGAAGAGGGCATGAGATGAGGATGAGATGGTTGGATGGCATCACTGACTCAATGAACATGAATTTGAGCAAACTCAGGGAGACAGGGAAGGACAGGAGGGCCTGGCGTGCTGCAGTTAATGGGGTCACAAGGTGTCAGACACAATTAGTGACTGAATAACAACTATATGTATATATTACTATATATATCAATATAAAATTTACCTATTATGGTGGCTCAGACGGTAAAGAGTCTGCCTGCATTGTGCGAGACCTGAGTTCTATCCTTGGGTCGGGAATATCCCCTGGAGAAGGAAATGGCAACCCACTCCAGTATTCTTGCCTGGAAAATCCCATGGGCGGAGGAGCCTTGCAGGCTTCAGTCCATAGGGTAGCAAAGAGTTGGACATGACTGAAAGATTTCACTTTCACTTTCACTATACAAAATAGATAACTAACAAGGATCTACTGCACAGAACAGGGAACTCTACTCAAATTTCTGTAATGACCTCTATGGGAAAGAATCTGAAAAAAATACTTATACACACATATATGTGTATATATATAGACTGAATCACTTTGCCTTACACCTGAAACTAACATAACATTGTAAATCAACTATTCTTCAATTTAAAAAAAAATTATGGGGTTTAAAGACTTGTGGGGGTCAAGATACTAATTAACTAATCCTAAGAATAACTGTGATGACTACCACAGAAGTTCTTATGTTACTATGAAAGCACAGAATTCAAGGATGTGGCCTAGTCTGGTGGACCCAGGAAGTCTTTCATTTGGAAGAAACATTTGAAGTGAGACCTAAAGAGCTGATGTTGGTAGTGAAGGCTGAATATATTCTGGACAAGAAGGGCAACACGTGCAAAGGCACAAAAATGGCAGGTGGTTGGCATAATTAAGGAACAACAACTGGCAGGGAGGTTAGAATGAAGTGAATATTGACAAAAGTGAGGCTGAAGTGATGGGGATATGGTCATGAAGTTCACTGGAAAGGTATTGAATTATCACCTGAGAACACCTAGAAATCTATGGAAGTGTTTCAAGATGTGGTGATGGGGGTAGGGGGGGAGGAATTGGGAATCTAATGAAATTCCTTGTGCATTTTAATGAGGGAAGAGCTTTATCTTAGTCCCCGCTGTATTCCTTATACATGGTAGGCACTAAACACATATTTATGAGTTAAGCCAATACATTGATAACTTGAGAACATCACTCTGGCTATGGTGTAGAGAATACTGATGAGAAGGAGCACCAAAAAGGTGCCAGGGAGGCTACTGAAGGGGCTATTTTAGAACTAAAGAAAAGGACGCGGTGACAGGCTGAATACAGCCAAAGGGGCAGAAGGCATAGGATGGCTCCTATGTTCTGGCATGAGTGGCTAGGAAGATGACAGCCCCATTCATTGAGACTGGGAAAAGGGCCAGCTCTGAGGAGGAAGGTCACATCCTGCCACCAGAAGTAGTTTCCATTTATATAACTGCAGGCTGTGAATTCTGTCTACAACGGGAGCAGGGACTAATGAAAATTCATCCAAATGAGGACAAACTGCAAATCTGGAACAAGAAGTAGCCCTGGGTCTCCTGACCCGTCGAGTCCCCTCTGCTTTGAGAGTCATCACCAGACATTAAAATAAAACCTTGCCGTGGACATTGTCCCTAGACATTTGTGATGTAGGACACAAATAAAACTGAAAAGTCAGTGTGTTGGTTGGATGTTCATGGGAGATAAAGCTGTTGAAATCATATTCACTTGATCACAGGAGAGAAAGTGAGGGAGTGGTACATGTAACAGTTTCAGGTCTTTTGAAAAAATAAATCATCAGCTAGAAGATTCACCACCCCGCAAAACTAGTGTCCTTTCTAAGAAACTACTGAATGACCAGCCAGGTTATGGCTCATCTTACCCCTGTTGACCACTGCCCACTCTCTGCCACAACCACAATGACCAAAATTGGACACTCAGAGTGACCAAAGAGCTGGTCTAAACAATTCATTTATCCCAGAGACCCGGTGGTTTTATTTGGCCTGTGAACCTTGACTGTCAGACTTGATAAGACAGTGTCCTAGGAAGGAGGACATACGAGCCAGTGATCCATTAGGCATAAAATAAACTGCTTTCAGAAGCTGGGAGATTATTCACGTACTTTAAAGTTCTGAGTTTACAATCCATATATCAAGGAAAGTAAGACATGTTATTAAAATATCTTTACCACTGGCATCCTGTTTTATTCTTCTGCAGGACGGTAATTTTCCTAAACTAAAATTGCATGGTGTCCCTAAGGTAAGAATGATCGACATCTCATAATACAGATGGCTGAGCAGATGCACAGCCAGGTATGAGACCTCACTGCAATCTGGCTGGCCAATCAGAAAAGAGCTGAGGGCTGCATTCTGAAGCCATAATGAGCTCTATCCAGAGAGATCAGAGATCTAACTTGCACAGAATGGTCCCCCTGTAGACCATGCTGGAATGCAGAATTACACTATGGTGGCTCAGACAGTAAAGAATCTGCTTGTAATTCAGGATCCTTGAGCTCCATTCCCGGGTTAGGAAGATCTCCTGGAGGAGAAAATGGCAACCCACTCCAGTATTTTTGCTTGGAGAATTCTGTGAACAGAGGAGCCTGGCAGGTGATAGTCCATGGGGTCGCAAAAAGTAGGACACAACGAGTGACTAATTCTTTTACTGAGCTAATCAACAATTGCCCACATCTATAACTAAAATTTCCACCCCTATGCATCTTACAAGGAGCTCCAATTCAAGAATCCTTTGCTTAAGCAATATCAGGGATTAGGAGCACAGTCTTTGGGAACAAACAGGCCTAACACTGGATCTCTGCTCTGTCTGTGAAAATGTAGGCAAACTGCTTAGCCTGAGACTCAGGGGCTTCACCTAAAGTAGGATGTAATATTGTCTAGTTTGTAAGAAGGTAGTAAATACAAATGAGGAAGAATGATAAGCATCGCATTTGGCATGTACTGACAACCAAAATTGTGTTAGTAATTTTTAGAATTCTGTGATCAGTGCCCTGCAAAGCATGGCACAATACATTTCATTTCCCCCCCCCTGGATCAGAAGTATCTTTAAAACTCCTACCAAAAGAGAAGAGGTAAATTGATAATTTTGGAGTTATAGTCCAAAATAAAAAGCTGCAAGGGTGATATTTCTTTGAATTCTCTTGTTTTGTCTTTTTAAAGGATGATAAGTTGTTTGTTATACTCCAAAATATATCATGTATAGTTTAATATTTAAAATACTCAAATAAAATATCCTCCAGGAAGATATGACATATTAACCCTATTGTCTTTGGCATAGTGAGGAAGGACCAGAACATTGGATCCAGATATGGCCTGGGGGCTTCATTTGTGGGTCTACCTTTACATGGGCAAGTAATTTAACCTCTCTGGGTCTTTGCTTTCCCATGTGCTGAATTATAATAGAAACATTTCCTTCACAAAGTTTGCTCCCACTCCCACCTACTCCCATCGCCAACCCATCACTTCCAGTTTTGTCAAGTCACTAGAGGTAGAACAAGTTACTATTTTAAAAAATTATTTTAAATATATTTAGAGTCTAGTGCCAGGCACCAGGGTAAAGGCTGAATCACAAAAGATAATATCATGAAAGAGAATATAATGTCAGAATGCAAGAGAATGTCCTTAATAAGATCTGGCTTTCTCAGAAATAGCCTGAAAAGCCACACAGCATCAGCTGCTGCATTCCATTCTCACAACCAAGTCACTAAGACCAACCAAAATTCAAGAGAAGGGGGCTTGAAACTACTTCTGATGGAAGGAGTGCTAAAAACAAGTGGACATATTTTAAAATGAGTATGTAGGCAATCTACTCTTAAAGAGTTCAAAGAAAAAAAGAAAGAGAGAAAAGGGAGAGAAGGAAAGAGGGAAAGGAAGAAATATATGCCAGACTTCTACACAGAAAACTGCAAAATGTTGTCAAGTTTCATAAATTTCATATCTCATTATTAGAAAGATATCAACCCTTATTTTTAATATTTAATAAAATACCAATCAAAATCCCAGAAGGCAAAAATCAATATCCATAGCTGATTTTTTAAAAATCTCAGAAAATTAGGAAGCAAGGAGAATCTATAAATACTTATTGGTAACATCATACTTAATGGTGAAAGACTAGATACTTTTCTTCTGACACTATGAATAAGAAAGGATACTTAATTCTCACTACTCCTATTCAAAGCTATAGTACAGAATCCAGCCAGTGCAATATGACAAGGAAAAGTCATCTAGATTGTAGAAGAAGTAAAACTCTTTGTATTTTCAGACTACATGAGTATCTATACAGGTAATTCCAAGGAAACTGCAGAAAAGTAATCAAAACTAATAAATGTTTAGTACTGTTATAGAAAAAAGCAAATTAAAAATGAACTATATTTCTATTATACTAGCAATGAACAGATTGAAATTGTAATTAACAAAAAAATACCATTTAGAGTTCATTGGAAGGACTGATGTTGAAGCTGAAACTCCAATACTTTGGCCACCTGATGCGAAGAACTGACTCATTTGAAAAGATCCTGATGCTGGGAAAGATTGAAGGGAGAAGAAGGGGACGTCAGAGGATGAGATGGTTGGATGGCATCACTGATTCAATGGACATGAGTTTAGGTAAACTCTGGGAGGTGGTGATGGACAGGGAGACCTGGCGTGCTGCAGTCCATGGTGTCTCAAAGAGTCAGACATGACTGAGCAACTGAACTGAACCAATTAGAGTAACATCAAAATATGAAATAATTGGATATAAACCTGTCAAAAGGTAAACAAACCTTGTACTCTGAAAATGAAAAAATATTGCTAAAATACATTAAAAGATAAATAAATGGAGAGATAAGCCATATTTATAAATCAGAAGTTTCCATTTTTTCAGATGCCAATTCTTCCAAAATTGATGTTTAGTTTCAATGTAATCACAATTAAAACTCCAACAAGCCTTTTTTGCTGAAAATTCACCAGTTTATTCTAAAATCCATGTGGGAATGTAAAAGGTATAGAATAGCCAAAATGAATTTGGGAAAGAACAAAGTTAATAGACTAACACAACTTCAGAATTTTTTAAAATCTACAGTAACCATGGGTGAGTGATATTTTTCTCCAGATAGATGAAATGGATAAGCATCTTCAGAGAAAACGAAAACACTGATGAGAGGGTAATCACAACTACAGAGGTTCTCCCCAGGAGCAAGGGGTCCAGGTCCCACACTGGACTCCCAGGCTTTGGCTCTTGCCTAGGAAACTAAGTCCTAGGCAAGAGCCTAGGACTCTAAGAACATCTGGCTTTGAAGGCCAGCGAAATCAATGCGTGAGAGAGCCAGAGGCTCTGGGAAACAGAAGCTCTGCTCTCAAATGCACACAAAGAATCTCACAAGTTCCAAGTCCCAGCACAGAAACAGTAATGTAAAAAGAGTCCGGGTCAGACACATTTGCTGATCTTGGAGAGCCTCCCAAGAGTTAGGAGGCAGCTCAGACTCTCCCTGGGAAAGAAGTTATTGCTGAGAGCTCAATCCACCCTGAGAACCTCTGGTGCTGGAAAGCTCCACTTCGGAGTCCTCCACCTAGCTTATTCGTGCCAGGGGCTTACCAATCCACCATCAAGCTGGCATTCCCAGGATGTGCACCCATACATCTGGGCATGGAGCCCAGCCCACCAGCAGGCCAACACCAGTCTGAGGATACTCCATATTCCACAGCCAGCAGACCCAGGGCCCAGACCCAGTCACCAGCAGGCCAGCATCAGCTCTAGGGCCTCCAGAGCCACACAGAAAGTTGTGTCATGAAATAGCCCTGCCCACTAGCAGGCAATAACAAAAGGGCACAAGCAGCCCACACTGGGGGTACCCCTAACAAATACAGTTCTGCTGACCACAGTGTGCTAGAGGGTCCCATTGGATGCCTCCTACATAAAGCTTCTTCTCCAAGATCAGGAAACATAATCAACACATCCAAAACATATAAATAAACCCAAATGATGTTGGGTAAACAGAGAAGTATATTCCAAATGAAGACAAAAGACAAAACTCCAGAAGAAAAACAGCAAAGTAGAGACAGGTAATTTACCCAATAAAGATTCAAGGTAAGGATCATAAATATGCCCAGTGAGCACCAAAGAAAAATAGATGAACACAGGGAGTTTAAAAAAGAGTTAGAAAATATAAAGAAATGAACAAACCTGGAGAACACAAAATCTGAAATTAAAAATACACTTGAAGGAATTAACAGTAGATTTGATGACAGGAATGGATCACTGATCCAGAAGAGAAAGTAGCACAAATTACCCAGTTCAGTTCAGTCACTCGGTCCTGTTCAACACTAGGAGACCTCATGGACTGCAGCACGCCAGGCTTCCCTGTCCATCACTAACTCCTGGAGCTTGCTCAAACTCATGCCCATTGAGTCGGTGATGCCACCCAACCATCTCATCCTCTGTCATCCCCTCCTTCTCCTGCCTTCAATCTTTCCCAGCATCACAGTTTTTCCAGTGAGTCAGTTCTTCACATCAGGTGGTTGAAATTTTGGAGTTTCAGCTTCAACATCAGTCCTTCCAATGAATATTCAGCACTGATTTCCTTGAGGATTGCCTAGTTTGATCTCCTTGCAGTCCGGGGGACTCTCAAGAGTCTTCTCCAACAATACTATTCAAAAGAATCAATTTCTCAGTGCTCAGCTTTCTTTATGGTCCAACTCTCACATCCGTACATGACTACTGGAAAAGCCATAGCCTTGACTAGCTGGACCTTTGTCAGCAAAGTAATATCTCTGTTTTTTAATATACTGTTTAGGTTTGTCAAAGCTTTTCTTTCAAGGAGCAAACACCTTTTAATTTCATGGCTGCAGTCACCATCTGCAGTGATTTTGGAGCCCCAAAAAATAAAGTTTCTCACTGTTCTATTGTTTCCCTCTATTTGTCATGGAGTGATGGGACCGGATGCCATAATCTTAGTTTTCTGAATGTTGAGTTCTAAGCCAACTTTTCCACTCTCTTCTTTCAGTTTTATCAAGAGGTTCTTTAGTTCTTCTTCGCTTTCTGTCATAAGGGTGTTATCGTCCGCATATCTGAGGTTATTTATATTTCTCCCAGAAATCTTGATTCAAGCTTGTGCTTCATCCAGCCCAGCATTTTGCATGATGTACTTCGCATGTGAGTTAAATAACCAGGGTGACAATATACAGCCTTGACGTACTCCTTTCCCAATTTGGAACCAGTCTGTTGTTCCATGTCTGGCTCTAACTGTTGCTTCTCGACCTGTATATAGATTTCTCAGGAGGCAGGTAAAGTGGTCTGGTATTCTCACCTCTTTAAGAATTTTCCACAGCTTGTTGTAATCTACACACTCAAAGGATTTAAAAAAGCAGAAATAAATGTTTTTTGGGAACTTTCTTGCTCTTTCAATAATCCAACAGATGTTAGCAATTTGATTTCTGGTTCCTCTGCCTTTTCTAAACCCAGCTTGAACATTGGGAAGTTCATGGTTCACGTACTGTTGAAGCCTGGCTTGGAGAATTTTGAGCATTACTTTGAATGTATGTGAGATGAGTTCAACCATGCCATAGTTTGAACATTCTTTGGCATTGCCATTCTTTGGGATTAGAATGAAAATTGACCTTTTCCAGCCCTGTGGCCACTGCTGAGTTTTCCAAATTTACTGGCATATTGAGTGCAGCACTTTAACAGCATCATCTTTTAGGACTTGAAATAGCTCAACTGGAATTCTGTCACCTCCACTAGCTTTGTTTGTAGTGATGCTTCCTAAGACCCACTTGACTTCACATTCCAGGATGTCTGGCTCTAGGTGAATGATCACACCATCGTGATTATCTGGGTTATGAAGATCTTTTTTGTATAGTTCTTCTGTGTATTCTTGCCATCTCTTCTTAATATCTTCTGCTTCTGTTAGGTCTATACCATTTCTGTCCTTTATCAAGCCCATCTTTGCATAAAATACTCCCTTGGTATCTCCAATTTTCTTGAAGAGATCTCTAGTCTTTCTCATTCTATTGTTTCCTCTATTTCTTTGCATTGATCACTGAGGAAGGCTTTCATATTACTCCTTGCTAGTCTTTGGAACTCTGCATTCAAATGAGTATATCTTTCCTTTTCTCCTTTGCTTTTAGCTTCTCTTCTTTCCTCAGCTATTTGCAAGGCCTTCTCAGACAACCATTTTGCCTTTTTGCATTTCTTTGTCCTGGGGATGGTCTTAATCACTTCCTCCTGTGCAATGTCATGAACCTCTGTCCATAGTTCTTCAGCCACTCTACCAGGTCTAATCTCTTAAATGCATTTGTCACTTCTACTATTTAATCTTAAGGGATTGGATTTAGGTCATAACTGAATGGTTAGTGGTTTCCCCTACTTTTTTCAATACAAGTCTGAATTTTCCAATAAGAAGGTCATGATCTGAGCCACAGTAAGCTCCAAGTCTTGTTTTTGCTGACTGTATGGGGCTTCCCCATCTTTGGTGGCAAAGAAGATAATCAATCTGATTTTGGTATCAACTGTCTGGTGATGTCCATATGTGGAGTCTTCTCTTGTGTTTTTGAAAGAGGGTGTTTGCTATGACCAATGTGGTCTCTTGGCAAAACTCTGATAGCCTTTTCCCTGCTTCATTTTGTACTCCAAGGCAAAACTTTCCTGTTAGTCCAATTTATCTCTTGACACTTCCTACTTTGGCATTCCAGTCCCCTATGATGAAAAGACCATTTGGGAGGGGGGTGTTAATTCTAGAAGGTCTTGTAGGTCTTCATAGAAACATTCAACTTCAGCTTCTTTGGCATTAGTGGTTGTGGCATACATTTGGATTACTGTGATATTGAATGGTTTGCCTTGGAAATGGACAGAGATCATTCTGTCATTTTTGAAATTGCACCCAAAGATTGCATATCAGACTCTTGCTTACTATTAGGGCTACTCCATTTCTTCTAAGGGATTCTTGCCCATAGTAGTAGATATAATGGTCATCTGAATTAAATTTGCCCATTCCCATCCATTTTAGTTCACTGATTCCTAAAATGTCGATGTTCACTCTTGCCATTTTCTTTCTGACAATTTCCAATTTACCTTGACTCATGGACCTGGCATTCCAGGTTCATCCAAGGAAATTCCAGGTTCATTCAAGGAAATCATCCAAGATGAAGAGAAAAAAGATTTTTTTTAACAAGTGAAGATTGTTTGAGACTTCTGACAACATGAAGTGTTACAGGGGTCCCAGGGGAAAAGAGAGAGAGAAAGCGGCACAGAACTTATTTGAAGAAAAAAATAGCAGAAAAATTCCCTATCCCAGGAAAGAGAAAAGACATCCAGATCCAGGAATCACATCGTTTCTAGAGAATGTTAGGTCTATATGTACTGGACAGATATCCTAGACAAACTGCTAAATAAAAATTTGCAGAGCAATACATACAGCATAACCGTTTACTAACATAATATACAAAAATTTTAGTGCAAAATTTTCAAGTATCCATGTTTACAAATGCAAAGAAAGATTCAGAAAGATGGACACAAATGCTGAACAGTGGTTCCCTTTAGAAAATAGAATAGGGTGAGAGGGAGGCTTATTACTACATTATTTAAACAACTAAAATATTTTCAGAATTGCTGGCAGATGTTTTCTAAAGAGTAGCTTTGTTCTCACAGGGAGAGCCCCAGAGGAAGGATCGGTGAACGGAAAGCTACGAGCTGCAGAAGGAGATCAGCAGTGGCATGAGCCCTGAGGTCACCTCAGAGAAAACACAGTAAGAACGGTGGACTCACCTACCACCAAGGGGGAAAAGCCCTTCCTGAGGAACCAGGAACAACTCCAGCTCTTGTAGCATCTGAACTGAAGTAATTCTTTTTTAAGAATAATTATACAAAGTATAGTAACAAAATTAGAACTGAATCTTAGAAGAGCTAGTGCAGGTGGAGGTCCTAGAGCTTAAATTTTATTAACCTCATGGCAAGCTTAATGGTATGTGGAACATAACTAACTATCACAGAGATTTTGGATGCAGTAATGCAAGAATTCCCAGATGAAGAAGACAGAGATAGATAGAACCAATAAATAATCGTGTCATCTGTCAGAGAATTTTATCATCTGCCAGAGATCATATTTTAACTGCAGGTTTGATCCCTGGGTCGAGAAGATCCCCTGGAGGAGGAAGTGGCACACACTCCAGTATTCTCCCCTGGAAAATTCCATGGACAGAGAAGCCTGGTGGACTATAGTCCATGGAGTCGCAAAGAGTTGGATACAACTGAGCATGTACACAACTAAAAATTTTTATATATATTCAAACCATAAACTTAAAGCTCAACATTCAGAAAATTCAGATCATGGCATCTGGTCCCATCACTTCATGGCAAATAGATGGGGAAACAGTGAGAGACTTTACTTTTCTGGACTCCAAAATCACTGCAGATGGTGACTGCAGCCATGAAATTAAAAGATGTTTACTCCTTGGAAGGAAAGTTATGACCAACCTAGACAGCATATTAAAAATCAGAGACATTACTTTGCCAACAAAGGTCCGTCTAGTCAAGGTTATGGTAGTCATGTATGGATGTGAGAGTTGGACCATAAAGAAAGCTGAGCACCAAAGAATTGATGCTTTTGAACTGTGGTGTTGACGAAGACTCTTGAGAGTCCATTGGACAGCAAGGAGATTCAACCAGTCCATCCTAAAGGAGATCAGTCCTGAGTGTTCATCGGAAGGACTGATGTTGAAGCTGAAACTCCAATACTTTGGCCACCTGATGCAAAGAGCTGACTTACTTGAAAAGACCCTGATGTTGGGAAAGATTGAAGGCAGGAGGAGAAGGGGACGACAGAGAATGAGATGATTGGATGGCATTACTGACTCAATGGACATGAGTTTGAGTAAACACCAGGAGTTGGTGATGGACAAGGAAGCCTGGCATGCTGCAGTCCATGGGGTTGCAAAGAGTCGGACATGACTGAGCAACTGAACTGAACTGAACTGAAACAATAAACTATTTAAAGTTCACACCCATGTCTTATTAACTTCAACAGCAACAACAACAACAAAAAGCTAATATTTTTTAACTGATGTTTTTTCAATCAAAAATTCCTTCCTACTTTTTAAATAATTTAAATATTTTTTTAAATTAATTAATTTATTTTAATTGGAGGTTAATTACTTTACAATATTGTAGTGGTTTTTGCCATACATTGACATGAATCAGCCATGGGTGTACATGTGTTCTAATGAAAGTCCTTATGATGGACTTGTTCTTACTTAAGCCTTTAAAAATTACTTGTCATTTTAGGGAGACTCTATTGTAAGAGTATAAGAATATGCTCACTCAGAAATGAGTGGATGAGAGCCCAGCTGGCAGGCACATGGGACCAGGGAGTCAGGGTCAAGCTGGAAGCCAACGGTAGCATGAGATCAGGAACCCAGCTTGTTTACCACAAGTGAGTGACACTGAGTCCCAGTGTCAGGACATGACGAGCCTGGAGGCCACCATGCATGGAGTGAGAGTCATGATACCTGCTTCACGGAGCACATTCCTCTCAACAATCCTCTTGGAAAGCTGCTCTTATTCCCTTTATTAATGAGGCTTGGGAGGAGAAGGACAGGAGCTGAGGCCCATGCATTCACTTTCAGGAGGAGGGCCATTTCCCTGAGGGGTGATGGAGACCAAGCTAGCAATGTATTTCAAGAAGCCTGTGTGCCGAGCAGATCAGTAGGGCAGGCCTGTGGACCGAGAGGTTCTCTTTCCACGTACTTTGCCTCACCCTCCACCATGCTCTCTCTTGACCACAAGGGCCCTTCTCCAGGGCTGTTTCCATTCAATACATTATTCTGCCACTTGCCACTGGGTGAAGGGCTACACCACTCACCATGTAAAGAATGTAATAAGATGAGGCAGGAGACCCTAAGTCTGGTTTCTGGTTGTTTTTGAGACATCCAACAGAAGACACTAAAAGGCAATTATATTTACAAGTCTTATGCCCTCTAGCTAATTTTCTGCAGAGCTCAGTGCAAAAGTGCATTATTTTCCCTCTCAGCCATTTCCATGTGAACAAATAGCTTACAGGACATAGATGGTTTATTTCCAGAATTCTATGTGGTCTTTTAGCTTCACCAATATTCTGAAAACCACTTACAAGTTCATGCTGGAAGAAAAAGACAAGAATAGAAGTCCAACAAAATATTGTCTCCTAGGAGTAGTTAAGGTGAAGTGATTTAAATGCTCTCTGACTTTAAAATATGTTATTACAGGTGAAGAAAATTATGTCCTTGGAGATCAACATCTCATTTTCTATCAACTACAATCTGTTTCACCTGGTTCCTACAATATATTCCTGGACAAAAACCATGGCTTATAAAATATTTAGGAAATTCTAAGAAACTTTCACTTGAAAAACTGCTGAGTTAATCCCTAGATACTGCCAGCTGATAAATCTAGTCCCCAGATTCCATGGCTAATACAGACTGCTGAAGGGAAAGTGTTCCAGAGCAGGGGGAGGGACCCAAAATATAGTTTATTGTGTAAAAAATGTTTAAGTTTTAAACATTTGAGATATTACAGAACCATGCCATGAATATTCTATACATGCATTTTTTCTGTGATATTAATGGATTTTCATCTGTATCATTTATATCACAGCAGGATAAGTTATAAAACCAGGTCACAGCTCTAGCAAAAGGAAATAAAAGAAAGTCACCTAGAAATGCCACAGTGAGCCTGCAGCTGCCAGTTGCAAAACTGGACGCAGCAGTTCAGCTCTAGGACTTTTCCTATTGCCTCATCTGGAAAAGCAAGCCCACCCTATAAACCCACCTTCTCTCCTCATTATGACACAAGGAGAAGTGCCACCATGAAAAACCCACACCATCTGGATCTCCTTTTACTGTGCAAATCTTCAAATCTGTCCCAAACCTGCCATGAGTGTCCAGAGCTTGTAAACAGAACTTCATACCATTCATATTATGAAATTGGGTGTTTTTTTCATGATGTTCTAAAATCCAAAATAAACAGAAAATAGTGCTGCCTGTGTAATCAACAGAATGTGGTCAACTTCCTGTTGTAGTTCTCCTCTGCGATGTTTAAGTTAGAGATGAGATTTTGACAAAATTCTAATGACATCGTGGACAGAGACCCAGAAATAACCAGCTCTTGACTTGTTCACCCAACCTCCTTGAGAAAATCTGGACTAAGGGAGGTGTTTTTTTTTTTTGTAAAATAGAAGACATAAAATCAAAGTAAAACTTAATAATGGTTGGGAAGACATCCAATAGCCCCTATACAATGACTTTTTGGTAGAAGTTATATGGGAAACATAGTTTAGGCTCAAAGAGCCAAGAGGGCTCCTACTTTCTGCCCTATCCCCAGTACATCCACACCACAGACTAGGATGGCTGGTGTCCCCGGAGTAGGGATGGATGACAGCCTTACCTGTATACAGGGAGGAGATGCCTTCCTTCTTAACATGTAGCCTAGCAAATAGCCTGACCAATTTAATTAACAAAGAATTCTTTGGTTGTATCAAGTCAGGAGGTCTACCCTTAGGCCAATCTGATGCACAAAGATGGGTAGAAATGCCCCTCCCTATAAATAGCTCTTAATACAGTGAAGAGCAGCTTTTTCAAGAAAATTTTATATTGATTCAACCAAAATGTTATCGATCATTATTTTTAGTCTAAATGTTGCCACAAATGTTTTTTCTTATGTGCTTACCATGTGGCATATTAAATAATTAACTAATGAGAATATGATAAAATAGGATGCTATGTGCAAAGATACTGGGCTGGTTACTGGGGAGAATACATCAATAAATAAACACCTAAGCATTCTCTGCAAAGGACTTCTGATCTGGAAGAAGAGACAAGAGAAGCCATCCATTCACCACAGAATGTGATGACAACAGTGAGGCCTGAGAACCCAGGTTGGGAGTCCTCTGACTCTGAAAATACCTGGGGAAGCACTAAGGAGGTAGCTGGGTTTGAACACGGCTTGAAAAGATTGGTAATAGTCTAAAATAAATATTACAGGTTTTTCCCGGAAGATTAGTGTACACTCACAACATAAACAGTAGCCACTCTGGGGCGGGGGTGGGGGCGCATATTTTAATCCCGTGAAAGAATAAAACAACGGCTCATGCCCCACCCCACCATCCCAGCTGGTCGGACAGAGGGTGATGGGAGGGCTCTCCTTCAAGGACAGGGATACAGCAAGGGCCAGAAGTGGGAAGGCACAAGGAAACATCCGTACAGCCAGGTTTGCTGGGATGCAGGGATTGCAAAGGCAGGATGGAATGGCCTCTGTCCACCCTGCCCTGAGTTAAGCACTAGGAGGCCCAGGGGGCAAGGCTGGGTTAATACGCTGCCTGAGAGAGGAGGAGCTGTACAGCCCTTCTCCCTTATTCATTCCAAGTCCATCTGTCCTTGAGGGTTGGGTTCTTCTTAGCTGAGCAGCCAACTAGCACCCCTTTCTAGGTACCAATTAGTATCCTCTAGTTTCCTAAGAGGCTAAAAATTCTGCTTGAACCAGGAGGCCAGAAACTCTGATTCCCTGCAAGGGCCAAAGATATCACAGCATGTTAAATGGACCACAGGGACCTTGACCAAGACCAAACCACAGAAATGGCCCAGGGGAACCCTGCCCAGAGCTCACACATTAACCAGGGATCCATGATCCCCAGATCTGTGAATTTGGATAGAAAAATAATTCATAGTTATTTTCACTAATCTTTAACTGCAACAAAGATTTTCCTTCTATTACAAACCAGAGCAACATTATAGCTCCTGCCTTGGCAGGCGAGTTCTTTACCACTAGCATTGCCTGGGAAGCCCCAAACAGAGCAATGTTAACAGTACCTATGACTGTGTCACCAACAGAAAACACAGATATTTTCACATCATATTAGAATTATTGCTGTTAATTCAAAATATCATTTTATCACCATTTCAAAATTGTTTATTAGACTCATCACTGAATCTTGTTATTAAATGTTTAAAAAAAAGAAGCAGAAAATTTTAAAAAATACTTGGTTAACTGTATTTCATTACATTTAGGCTCTATTATACTCTTATGTATTTCATGTTATATATTTAATACAGTAATCCCTAAGAAAGGCCCTCTGGCTTCCAAAGAGGTCGATGGCACTAAAAATTCAGAACCATTGACCATAAAGGAGTAAGGAATTTGGTTCAAAAAATCAGACTCAGAGTACCAAATCTGATAAAGAGAAGGGACACTGTTCTGAATACAGTGAAGTAGTCCAGAAGGTAACTGGCATGTGGACTTTGAGTAAGAAAGGGCAACAGTTTTCTTCTAAGCATTTTCTCCAAAAGCAACAGTTTTTTAAGGTAACATGCTGTAATCCTTTCTAAGAATGTGATGAAGGAATCAATAGAAACACAGAATGCTGGGATACCAAGAGAAGGCAAACTGAGCATCTTAAACATCCAGTTCTTCCCTACCCCACCCCTACCTCCTTGGAAATCCCAAGTCTGCTTTCTGTGTCTGTGATTCTTTTTCCTAGATATTTATTTCCTGCTGATTTGTACTGTATTTGAGATTCCACATACAAGTGATATCAAATGATGTTTGCCTTTCTCTTTCTGGCTTACGTTGCTTAGTATGATAATCTCTAGATCTACCCATGTTACTGTAAATGGAATTATTTCATCCTTTTTGATGTCTGGGTAATATTCCACTGAATATATGTACCACATCTTCATCCATTCATCTGTCAAGTTTGGGATTAGCAGAGGCCAACTATTATATTATTATTGTTATTGTATAGTTACTAAGTCATATCTGACTCTTTGAGACACCATGGGCTGTAGCCTGCCAGGCTCCCCTACCCATGGGATTTCCCAGGCAAGAATACTGGATTGGGTTGCCATTTCCTCTTCCAGGGAATCTTATGGACCCAGGGATTGAACCCAAATCTTCTTGGGAGGCTGGTTCTTTACCACCTAGCCACCTGGGAAGCCCTAAACTACTGCATACAGGATGGATAAACAACAAGCTCCTATTGTATTGTGCTGCTGTTGTATTGTCTCTCAGTCATGTCCAACTCTTTGCAGCCCCACGGACTGCAGCTGCCAGGATCCTCTGAATTTTCCAGGCAAGAATACTGGAGTGGATTGCCATTTCCTCCTCTAAAGAATCTTCCCAACCCAGGGTTCAAGCCTAGGTCTCTTGCATCTCCTGCATTGGCAGGCGGATTCTTTACCACTAGTGCCACCTGACCCTATTATATATTGCACAAGGAACTATATTCAATATTCTGTGACAAACAATAATGGCAAATAGTATGAGAAATAATATATGAGTGTATAACTTTGCTGTACAGAAGAAATTAACACTACATTGTAAATCAACTATACTTCAGTAAACAAAATTTTTAAAGCATTTGCTTCCCTCTGAGTCAGGGGTCCCAGCCCTGGCTCCTGGCCCATACCAGCCCCAGGCTCCAGCTGGGTACACATCTGCTATAGCTAACTTCTCTACTTGCTTCTGCCCAGCTTCTCTGGATATGTGTGAATCCCCTGAATGAGGAGGAGCACTGGGAATGTAAAAAGATAGACCATTTTTCCATGAATGGAAAAAGATAGACCATTAAGAAATCTGACACTTCACAGAAAGAGAAAAACAAATATTGTGTACTAATGCATATATGACTGACTGGAAAAGACCCTAATGCTGGGAAGGATTGGAGGCAGGAAGAGAAGGGCATGACAGAGGATGAGATGGTTGGATAGCATCACCGACTCGATGGACATAGTTTTGGGTGGACTCTGGGAGTTGGTGATGGACAGGGAGGCCTGGCATGCTGCAACTCACGGGGTCACAAGGAGTCAGACACAACTGAGTGACTGAACTGAACTGAACTGAATGTGTATATATATACATATATGTATATATATATATATATATAAATCTAGAAAGATGGTACTGATTAAATTATTTTCAGGGCAGCAATAGAGACACATACATACAAAACAGACTTATGGACACAGGCGAGGGGGAAGGAGAGGGTGGGATGTGTGGAGAGACTAACATGAAAACTTATACTACAATTTGTAAAATAGATAACCAATGTGAATTTGCTGTATAACTCAGGGAACTCAAACTAGGGCTCAGTAACAACTTAGAAGGGTGGAATGGGGAGGAAGGTGGGAGGGAGGCTCAAGAGGGAGGTGACATATGTATACCTATGGCTGATTCATGTTGATGTTGGGCAGAAACTAACACAATTCTGTAAAGCAATTATCCTTCAATTAGAAAAAAGTTTTAAGTGAAAAAAAATAAATCTAATATTTCCAGTCTCCAACCAAACATCATTCAGGGAGAAAGAATGTTTTCTCAATTCAAAATAGCATGATCTTGTGGACAAACAGGCTGAAACTTTCTATGAAGCCAGAAAGATCTTATTTGGGGTTCACCTAAAAGCAAATTGTTGGGTCAAGCAGGTTGGGAGAATGGTAATACTTGGAAGGGGCACTGGTATAGGTGCACAGCATAAGAGAACCCTGTCCCTTTCCTTTTGCTGTCTGTCCATTTAGAGCACTGTATTTCCCCCAGTCCTGCAGCTGAGTGACAAATGGCATTGGGCTCTTTGAACCCTGAATTCACTAGTGATTATCTGGCCAGCAGAACCCATGTTGGAAAGAGAAGGGGACCTCTGAGTGAGACTGGGCTTGGGGCTATCTCACCAGCAGAACCCCATGAGTTCTGCAGGGGAGATACTGCGGCATCCTTCTTCTGTCAAGAGTAGCTGTGGATGACAGACAAAACTGAAATATACAGGCCACTGGGGAGTCTCAGAAATCAACAAGGAGGAACTATGGGGGCAAAAAATCAACTAAATTATCTTTGGTCTAGGAGTAAGAACATTAAGAGGTAGAAGTTTGTGTATTACTGTGACTGCCATCATTTTAGTAATAGATGGACAACACCTAAACTTTTTCACAGAGAATCAAATGCTCAGGTGTTGGCAATGGAGACCCACATCGAAAAGGGTGAAGAAGACACTAGATTTTGTGCTCAACTTAGCATCACATGTTCTCCTCTCCCCATTTTGATGTTTTCTGGAACCATGGTGTCATGAGCAGTTTTATATATTCCAGACTGAGAAAATAATAATATGGCAAACCACTCTCGTCTTTCTCAAGAGATATAACTGAGGAAGATGGTTCAGAGGATGATAAAGTCAGGTGATGGGGGTCTGTGAAATGATGGGCTACCCAGTCTGCACCTGCCTCCATGTTACTCAGACACCTCTCCAGTGTTTGTCCAGTGGGGAAGGTAGAAGGATATGAGATCAGAGCTAAAGGAACATGCTCCTGAAGACAAAGAAACAGCCATTACCTTAACTGTATAAATAAATGTTTTAAAAAATTAAATTCAGCATTTGAGTTCTAAAATATTTTGACTGAAGTAATAGCTTTGCAAAGAAATCAAAGCAGGAAGGATTTGAAATGAACTTTAAGAAAGAGAATTCTCCTACTTTGTAGTAAAAAGAGAGGAAGAATAAGTTTAGGTTACCAGAAAATAAAGCTCTTTATCTCTCTTACTGTAAGACCCTAACTTATGGGAATATCTAGTTAAGTAAATATTCTTTTATGATAATTGGCCTTAAACTCCCAAACAATGCAGTGATAAACAGCAAAGGACAAACACAAACTTGGAGTCTAGAATCAGTCTTTCCATTTGAAGTCTCCACAGTGAGACTATGGGATATTATGGACATAAGGAAGAAAAAAATGTAAAATCATTTAACATTTTTTAAAATAATTATTCCTTTTCAAACAGAAGAAAGCTGAGTCCTCGATACTGAGAAAAGTAATGGGAGGTCATTCCTTTTCAGTAGAAATCCTCCCTGTATCCATCATCAAACAGCACTGCTTCAAAATTTAATTGAATGTTTTCTATGTCTAGGGAGCTGTGAATAATGGCAACAAGGATAGTAAATAATAATTCAAGGTCCTTTGGAAATCTTAACTTTCAAGCAAACGATAACATTCACAACAATTTCAAGTTGAAATTGATGAATCTAAATTGTGCATTACTTTGAGGAAGCGAACCTAACATCATCCTGGCACTGCATGTGGGGGAGAGGACTTTGCACCAGAGGAGAAGAGGCTCATTCTTCACATTTTGTTCCCTCTTTTTATTGCTGTAGGGCAAAGGAGAACTGTTACTGCCATAGTCTCATCCATAATAGATAGAAAGCAGACAGACAGGAGAGCTGTACTCCCTGAGTCCCCACTGGCCCCCCTTCCAAAGGACCCAAGCCCCAGCCATCTCCACACTAGGACTTCCATCTTGCCCCATCTTATAGCACAGACTTCACACTGAATCTGGAGAAGTTTCTAATTATGTAATGCAGTGAAATCAACACTAGTCTAGGAGTCTGAAGGTCTGTGATCTAATCCACACCCCCTACTAATAGCTGTGTGGCCATGGGTAGTGACCAGTTTCCTCATCTGTCAAATGAAGAGGGTGGACTAGATGAAGGGTAGGAAACTTATTTTGCAAAGAGTCAAAATGATAAATATTGAGGGCTTAAAGGACCATGTGGTCTTTGTCCATCTACTCAACTGTGCCATTGCAGCACAAAAGCAGCCACAGATACACATGATCAAAGACGTGTAGCTATAACACTTTATTCACAGAATAAGTAGCAGGTGAAATATGGCCCAATGGCTGTAGAATAGTAGCTTGCCAATGCCTGTACCAGATAAGTTCTTAAAGTCCTTCCAGCTCTGAAATCTTATGAACCTTTGATTCTAAAAATGAGATAGGATGGATCCCAAGATGGCAGAGGAATAGGACAGGGAGACCACTTTCTCCCCCACAAATTCATTGAAAGATCATTTCAATGCTGATCAAATACCACAAAACAACTTCTGAACACTGGCGTAGGACACCAGGTACCCAGTAAGACAGCCCATTGTCTTCAAAAGGAAGTAGGACAAAATATAAAAAAGAGAGACGAAAGAGTTGGGGACAGAGAACCATCCCAGGGAGGGAGTCTTAAAAGAGAAGCTTCCAGACACCAGGAGACTCTCTCACCGATGGCTCTGTGAGGAGTCTTGAAATCTCAGAGGGCAACATAACTGGGAGGAAAAAATAAACAAACAAAACCCACAGATTATGGGTCCAACTACAACTCCTAGTGGAGAAGTAGCCCAGACGCTCAGCAAGTGGAGGCTGAACAGGGAGGTGCAGGCTGCACTGCTTAGGATAAGGACTGGGCCTGAATGCCCTGAGGGCAATCTGAGGAAGCTAACATGAGATAGCAGCCCAAACTGTGGGATAGCCTGGTTGGGGGGTGGGGGGAAGAGGAAAGAGAGAGAGAGAGAGAACTTTCCCGTAAAGAGCTCTAACCTAAGGCTCTGCCAGGCCCAATAACAGAACAAAGGACTGAGTGAATACCAGAGGAAAGCTAGCCAGCTGCAGACCGGCCATCCCCTGCAAGAGGCAGGGAGGCAGGTGGGCCCCAGCCAGAGCTGAAAAGGGGCAATCAAGGCCCCAGAGATGGCATCCTTTACCAAACTGCGAGGAGGCTCTCAGTCACTAACCAAGCCTTCCTGGGATCCTGGATGATTGACATCTGTCAGCAGGGTCGCAGCCAGAGATCCACTCCCCAGAAGAGACACATGGCATACCTGAGATGCAGCTATGCACCCAGGAAACCAAGCGGCTGGGACCAGGGAGCTGATAAGATGCACCACACCTGGGGAGTGTGAGCTCGCCAAGCAGCTGGTCGCCTGAGGTGCTCAGACCTGGGAAGGGCACAAAACATGGGCACAAAACGCAGGCCCAACTGACTCTGTGCCTTTGTGGAGTACCCAAGAACCCGAACCTGAGCAGCATAGATCTGGGAAGTGCACACAACCCAAGGCCCACCTCAGACAGTTTCCAGCAGAGCAACCTGAAGCCTAGAAGTATAGACCAGGAAAGCACACACATCATGAACGGGGTCAAACCCAGTGTGACCCAGACACTGTGAGCACTCCCCACACACGCCAGTGATATTTGTATGCAGTGTTCCTCCCTCTCCGCAGCACAATTGAACGTGAGCCTAAATAAATGACCACCTTCGCCCCCTTGTGTCAGGGCTGAAGTTAGATACTGAAGAGACTTGCAAACAGAGGAAGCCAAAATAAAAAAGAAGAGGGAATGGTTTTGGAAGTGACAGCTAAAACACATTAAAACCCTGTAATTAACACTGACTACATTGGAAGGGACCTATAGAACTTGAGAGGAAGTATAAGGTGGAACAAAGAACTTTCTGAAACTAAAATTACCACCTACTGCCCTCAATAGCTCCAGAGAAATTCCTAGATATATTTCACTATTATCATTTTTAATTTCTTTCTAATTTTTAATTGTTAAGTTCCTTATTAATCCTTTAATTTTCATTTTTAAAACCTACTCTTATCCTGAAAAAAAACCCTATTTTTAAAGCAAATTTCACATTTTTATATAACTTTTTCAATTTTGTTTTTTTTATCATATTTTTGAGAGTTTAACCTCTACTCTAGATTTTTAATCTTTGCTTTTTGTTATTTGTTATCAATTTTGTACTTTTAGGAATCCCGTCTTCAGCATCCATTTTTACTTAGGAGTGTGATTACTGGATTGATTGCTCTCTCCCCCTTTGGCTCTCATTTTTCTCCCCCAGGTCATCTCTATCTCCTTCCTTCCCTTTCTCTTCTCTACTTAACTCTATGAGTCTCTTTGGGTGTTCCAGGCTATGGAGAAAATTTAGGGAACTGATCATAAGCTAGATTGGTCTCTCTCCTTTTGACTTCCCCTCCTCTCCTCCTGGTCACCTCAATCTCTTTCCTCCCTTTTCTCTTTTCTATGGAACTCCATGAACCTCTCTAAATGTTTCAGACTGTGGAGAGCAAATAGGACATTAATTATAGGCTAGACTGCACTCTTCTCTTTTGATTCCCTCTCTTCTCCTCCTGGTCACCTCTATCTCCCTCCTCCCTCTTCTCTTCTTCGTGTAACTCTGTGAACCTCTCTGGGTGCCCCTCTCTGTGAAGAATCTTTTCACCATTTACCTAGATGTTTTGTCATCAGTGCCATATGGGTGGAAAAGTCTTGAGGCTACTGCAAGAATAAGACAGAAACCCAGAGGCAGGAGAACTAAAATCAAAACCTGAGATCATCAGAAATCTCCTGACTCCAGGGAACATTAATTGACAAAAGCTCATCCAAAAGCCTCCAAACCTACACTGAAACCAAGCTTCACTCAAGAGCCAACAAGTTTCAGAGCAAGACACACCAAGCTAATTCTCCAACAAAGCAGGAACATAACCCTGAGCACAAAAATACAGACGGCCAAAAGTCATACCAAACCCGTAGACACCTCAAAACTCACTACTGGACACTTCATTGCACTCCAGAGAGAAGAGATACAGCTCCACCCACCAGAACACCGACAGAAGCTTCCCTAACCAGGAAACCTTGACAAGCCACTCATCCAACCCCACCCACAAGGAGGAACCTCCATAATAAAAAGGAACCACAAACTGTCAGAATACAGAGAGGCTACCCCAAACACAGCAACCTAAACAAGATAAAAAGGCAGAGAAATATTCAGCAGGTACATGATAAAAGCCCACCAAACCAAACAAAAGAGGGGGAGATAGGGAGTCTAACTGAAAAATAATTCAGAATAATGATAGTAAAAATGATCCAAAATTTGAAAACAAAATGGAGTTACAGATAAATAGTCTGGAAACAAGAATTGAGAAGATGCAAGAAAAGTTTAACAAGGACCTAAAAGACATTTTTTAAAATTCAATCAATAATAAATAATGCAATAGCTGAGATCAAAAGCACTCTGGAGGGAACCAATAGTAGAATAACTGAGGCAGAAGATAGGATAAGTGAGGTGAAAGATAGAATGGTGGAAATGAATGAAGCAGAGAGGAAAAAAGAATTAAAAGAAATGAGGACAACCTCAGAGACCTCTGGGACAATGTTAAACACCCCAACATTCGAATCATAGGAGTCCCAGAAGAAGACAAAAAGAAAGGCCATGCGAAAATGCTTGAGGAGATAATAGTTGAAAACTTTCCTAAAATGGGGAAGGAAATAGCAATCCAAGTCCAAGAAACCCAGAGAGTCCCAAACAGGATAAATCCGAGGTGAAACACCCCAAGACACATATTAATCAAATTAATGAAGGTCAAACACAAAGAACAAATATTAAAAGCAGCATGGGAAAAACAACAATTAACCCATAAGGATAACAGCTGATCTTTCAATAGAAACTCTTCAAGCCAGAAGGGAATGGCAGGACATACTTAAAGTAATGAAAGAGAAAAACCTACAATCCAAATTACTGTACCCAGCAAGGACCTCTTTCAAATATGAAGGAGAAATCAAAAGCTTTACAGACAAACAAAAGCTCAGAGAATTCAGCACCACCAAACCAGCTCTCCAACAAATGCTAAAGGATCTTCTCTAGACAGGAAACACAGAAAATGATTATAAACACGAACCCAAAACAACAAAGTAAATGGGAACAGGATCATACTTATTAATGTTTACCTTAAATGTAAATGGGTTGAATGCCCCAACAAAAAGACAAAGACTGGCTGAATGGGTGAAAAAAACAAGACCACTATATATGCTGTCTACAAGAGACCCACCTCAAACCTAGGGACACATACAGACTGAAAGTGAAGGGCTGGAAAAAGATATTTCATGCCAATGGAGAACAAAAAAAAAGCAGGATAGCAATACTCATATCAGATAAAATAGACTTTGAAATAAAGGCCATGAAAAGAGACAAAGAATGACACTACATAATGATCAAAGGATCAGTCCAAGAAGAAGATATAACAATTATAAATATATATGCACCCAACATAGAAGCACTACAATATGTAAGGCAAATGCTAACAAGTATGAAAGGGGAAATTAACAACAACACAATAATAGTGGGAGACTTTAATACCCCACTCACACCAATGGATAGATCAACTAAACAGAAAATTAGCAAGGAAATACAAACTTTAAATAATACAATGGACCAGTTAGACCTAATTGATATTTATAGGACATTTCACTCTAAAACAATGAATTTAACCTTTTTCTCAAGCACACATGGTAACTTCTCCAGGATAGATCACATCCTCAGCCATAACTTTAGCCTTGGCAAATTCAAAAAAATCAAAATCATCTCAAGCATCTTTTCTGGTCACAATGCAGTAAGATTACATGTCAACTACAGGAGAAAAAAACTGTGAAAAATACAAACATATGGAAGCTAAACTACACATTTCTGAATAACCAACAAATCGCAGAAGAAATCAAAATATGCATAGAAATGAATGAAAATTAAAACACAACAACCCAAAACCTATGGGATTCAGTAAAAGCAGTTCAAAGGGGAAGGTTCATAGCAATACAAGCCTACATCAAGAAACAGAAGAGAAATCAAATAAATAACATAACTCTACATGTAAAGCAACTAGAAAAAGAAGAAATGAAGAACTCCAGGGTTGGTAGAGGGAAAGAAATCACAAAAACTAGGGCAGAAATAAATGCAGAAGAAAGAAAAGAGACCATAGCAAAAATCAACAAAGCTAAAAGCTGATTCTTTGAGAAGGTAAATAAAATAGACAAACCATTAGTCAGAGTCATCAAGACACAAAGGGAGAAGAATCAAATCAACAAAATTAGAAAAGAAAATGGAGAGATCACAACAGACAACACAGAAATACAAAGGATCATAAGAGACTATTATTAGCAACTATATGCCAATAAAATGGACAACGTGGAAGAAATGGACAAATTCTTAGAAAAGTATAACTTTCCAAAACTGAACCAGGAAGAAATAGAAAATCTTAATAGACACATCACAAGCATGGATTCTGAAACTGTAACCAGAAATCTTCCAGCAAACAAAAGCCCGGGACCAGATGGCCTCACAGCCTAATTCTACCAAAAATTTAGAGAAGAGCTAACACCTATCCTACTCAAACTCTTCCAGAAAATTGCAGAGGTGGGTAAACTTCCAAACTCATTATATGAGGCCGAAATCACCCTAATACCAAAACCTGACAAAGATGCCACACAAAAAAAGAAAAAGAAAACTACAGGCCAATATCACTGATGAACATAGATGCAAAAATCCTTAACAAAATTCTAGCAAACAGAATCCAACAACATGTTAAAAAGATCATAAATCATGACCAAGTAGGCTTTAGCCCAGGGATGCAAGGATTCTTCAGTATTTGCAAATCAATGAATGTGATATACCACATTAACAAATTAAAAGATAAAAACCACATTATTATCTCAATAGATGCAGAGGAAGCCTTTGACAAAATTTAACATCCATTTATCCATTTAAAAGATAAAAACCACATTATTATCTCAATAGATGCAGAGGAAGCCTTTGACAAAATTTAACATCCATTTATGGTAAAAACCCTCCAGAAATCAGGCATAGGAGGAACATATCACAACATAATAAAAGCCATATGTGATAAACCCACAGCAAACATTATCCTCAATGGTGAAAAACTGAAAGGATTTCCCCTAAAGTCAGGAATAAGACAAGGATTCCCACTCTCACCTCTACTATTCAACATAGTTTTGGAAGCTTTGGTCCCAGTAATCAGAGCAGAAATAGAAAGAAAAGAAATCTAGATTGGAAAAGAAGTAAAACTCTTCCTATTAGCAGATGACATGATCCTCTACATAGAAAACCCTAAAGACTCTACCAGAAAATTACTAGAGCTAATTAATGAATACAGTAAAGTTGCAGGATATAAAATTAACACACAGAAATCCATTGCATTTCTATACACTAAACATAAGGGGAAAAAAGAGAAATTAAGGAAACAATTCCATTCACCATTGCAACAAAAAGAATAAAATACTTAGGAATAAATCTACATAGAGAAACAAAAGACCTATCTATATATGTAAAACTATAAAACACTGATGAAAGAAATCAAAGAGGACACAAATAGATGGAGAAATATACCATGTTCATGGATCAGAAGAATCAATATAGTGATAATGAGTATACTATCCAAAGCAATCTATAGATTCAATGCAATCCCATCAAGCTACCAACGGTATTTTTCAGAGAATTAGAACAAATAATTTCACAATTTGTATGGAATTACAAAAAACCTTGAAAAGCCAAAGCAATCTTGAGAAAGAGAATGGAACTGGAGGAATCAATCTGCCTGACTTCAGGCTATACTACATAGCAACAGTCATCAGGACAGTATGGTACTTACACAAAGACAAAACCATAGATCAATGGAACAAAATAGAAAGCCCAGAGATAAATCCACGCACCTATGGACACTTTATCTTTGACAAAGGAGGCAAGAATATACAATGGAAAAAAGACAATCTCTTTAACAAGTGGGGCTGGGAAAACTGGTCATTCACTTGTAAAAGAATGAAACTAGAACACTTTCTAATACCATACACACAAATAAACTTAAAATTGATCAAAGATCCAAATGTAAGACCAGAAACCATAGAACTCCTAGAGAAAAACATAGGCAAAACACTCTCTTATATAAATCACAGCAGGATCCTCTATGACCCACCTCCAAGAGTAATGGAAATAAAAGTAAAAATAAACAAATGGGACCTAATTAATCTTAAAAGCTTTTGCACAACAAAGAAAACTATAAGCAAGGTTAAAAGACAGCCTTCAGAATTGTAGAAAATAATAGTAAATTGACAAAGGGTTAATCTCAAAAATATACAAGCAGCTCCTGCCGCTCAATTCCAGAAAACTAAAAGACCCAATCAAAAAGTGGGCCAAAGAACTAAACAGACATTTCTCCAAAGAAGACATACAGATGGCTAACAAACACATGAAAAGATGCTCAACATCACTCATTACCAGAGAAATGCAAATCAAAACCACAATGAGGTACCATCTCAGGCTAGTCAGAATGGCTGCTATCAAAAAATCTACAAACAATAAATGCTGGAGAGGGTGTGGAGAAAAAGGAACCCTCTTACACTGTTGGTGGGAATGCAAACTAGTACAGCCACTATGGAGAACAGTGTGGAGACTCCTTAAAAAGCTGGAAATAGAACTGCCATACTATCCAGCAATCCCACTGGTGGGCATACACACCGAGGAAACCAGAACTGAAAGAAACACGTGTACCACAATATTCATTGCAGCTTGTTTACAATAGCCAGGACATGGAAGCAACCTAGATGTCCATCGGCAGATGAATGGATAAGAAAGTTGTGGTACATATACACAATGGAATATTACTCAGCTATTAAAAAGAATGCATTTGAATCAGTTCTACTCAGGTGGATGAAACTGGAGCCTATTATACAGAGCAAAGTAACCCAGAAAGAAAAACACCAATACAGTATATTAATGTATGTATATGAAATTTAGAAAGATGGTAATGATGACCCTATATGTGAGACAGCCAAAGAGACACAGATATAAAGAACAAACTGTTGGACTCTGTGGGAGAAGGCAAGGATGGGATGATTTGAGAGAATAGCATTGAAATATGTATATTATCATATGTGAAATAGATCGCTAGTCCAGGTTCAATGCATGAGGCAGGGTGCTCAGGGCTGGTGCACTGGGATGACTCTGACAGATAGGATAGGGAGGGAAGTGGGAAGGAGGTCTGGATGGGGAACACATTTACACCCATGGCTAATTTATATGAATGTATGGCAAAAACCACCACAATATTGTAAAGTAATTAGCCTCCAATGAAAATTTTAAAAAATAATAAATTTTAAAAAGGAAAAAAAAAAGCATCCTCACTCCAAATGCAGAAGAAGTAAAAAAAATAAAATAAAAATCAGATGGGCAGTTAGTCCTACATATCACAGATGAGCTTGTGATACCCAGGAAGAACCTGCAGATAGTTCCAGAAGACTTGAGTGATTTGACGGTCTCTGAGCCTAAAAATCCACCTATATCGGCAGTACGACAAGGCATGGAAAATAAATAGATATTCAAAGGATTGAAAAGCAGGTAAAAAAAAAAACTGCCATTATTTGTGGAAGGTATGATTGTGTGTATTCAAGGAGAGAGAGAAATTATCAGAATAAGTAACACATAATCTGGTCAGTTACCTATCCATCCCCCATCTATTCCATTTCTCCCCTGTCCTGTACTGTATTGAAGGAAACAAAATTGTGTAATTTATTTTGGCCCATGGCTTCTATTTACACTCATTCAGCCAATGGAAGAGCCTGGCTGAATAATAGTGGAGGTGGGAGTGGATCCAGAGTGTTTTTCTCTCTCTGCTCCCTGTGGCATTTCAGGGAGCTACTGATTTCTTTCTAGCTCCTGCTGCACATGCTGTCTCTGGCTCCATTTAGGCTGAGTGATGCTGGTCTCTGGGCTTCAGTAATGCTATCTTCTTTTTTTATTCCTGCAGTCTAGAGGTGGAAACAGCTCACTGGTTTTTATAATTTAAATTGCCCCATTACCTCTCTTCTTTCAATTTTCAATTCCTCTATCACCTGTTACAAATCTCTTATATTAAGTTCTCTTTGTATAAAATACTTAGAGTAATTCTTGCTTTCCTGAGTGGAAAATAAGCTGCCATGTAATACAAATTGAATATACAAAAATTAGTATTGCTTCTCTGTAACAGAAACAAACAATTAGAAAGTGAAGCTAAAAGAAGATAACTGTTTGCAATAGTGTCAAATATATAAAATACCTAGAATATCAATGAAAGATATACAAGCCTTCTTCACATAAAAATATAAAACATTATTAACAGAAAGTGGGAAAAAATCTAAATAAGGAGGGAATTATTTTTTACATAGAACATATAAGCAGTAATGCAAAGGAAATATTAATAAATTAGGGTATAATAGTTGTAAAGCTTATAACCATAAAATACATAAGACAGGCAAAAAGCAAACTATAAGTAGAAAGACATATATACAATTTTTGTAATAAGAAATATTATATCTTTATATAATAAGGAAAAGGCAGATAATGCACAACGCAGTAGGAAATGAACAAGATGAAAACTTCAAGAAGTAAAAGTAAAAAAATCATAAAACAGTTTAAAAGCAAATACACTCCCAGACTGCTAAAGGTTAAGGGAAACATGCTGCAGTATTTCTCAGAGGAAAATGAATATCCAAACAAAATTTTTAGCATATACATAGAAATTATGCTGAGTGGGGTCCCATTATTAGTAGGTAAAAATATGCAGATTAGAAAACTTTCAGGAAGGAATGTTTTTGATTAATCATCAAAGAGAAAGAGAATTACAGAAATATTATTTTGATAAAAAAGAAAAGAAAAATGGACCAGAAACTAGAATATGAAAGTTATCTAAATAGCCAATGAATGTATACAGTGAGTGACCTCATTACTGATGAAAGAAATCCAAGTGAAATAACACTACATTTAGTATGGCTAAAATTTAAAAGATTAGCAGTACCTAAGATTTGCAGCTCTATTTCACAAAATGGTACATAAATCAGGGAGTGATTTCAGGGCAAGCATAAATCAGGGCAACAAGTTTAGAAACTACTTTGTCATTATTTCCTGAAGTTGAATGTACATAAGCCACATTTCCCAACAATTCTGCTACTGGGTATATTCTATGAATTCTAACAATAGAAAACCTACATGTGTGCCTCAGTAGATATCACTTATGATGGCCAAACGCAATGTCCAGCCCAAATTTCTATCAACAGTAAATGGATAAATAACCATAAACTCACACAACAGATCACTGTAAATAAAACACAGCTATTAATATGCAACACAATGTGTGCAAAACTCTCAAAATAAGCTCCAGCAGATAAAAGCCATTCTGGACACGCTCCATTTGCCCCCAGGTCCAGCTTTCAGCCCTCTTGGCCCGTGTCCATGCTGGGAGCTGACCAGCACAGATCTCTACAAATGGGCCGCCTGCCCTCTGGCTTTTGGTCAACCACCACACCCAGGCAGAAAGAGCCTAGGAATGGATGTCCTCCCCTCTGTCCTCGCGCCTTCTCACCTGCTTTTTGTCAGTGGGATCTGACCACTGATGGCACAGGATCCCTGCAGCTGCTTGCCTGACAGACTTTGGGTCAGGAAGGCTCCCCACTTTCCCACTATTAGTATTAGTGCTGCTTTCATTTTGCACACAACTTGTACACAGTCTCTTTAGCAAACTCTCTTAAATTCTCATTTTGATTATGCTATTTGTTTCCTGCCAGAAACCTGACCCATACAATGCCAGACCCAAATATTTACAAAATACACTGATGTAAAAAGAGGAGACAAAACTGAATTACCACTGGAGGGAATCCACACATATGCGGCAAAATTATAGAGCAAAGGATGGCAAAACCAACACAATAATGTAAAGAAAAAATAATAAAAATAAAAAATGAAAAAAAAAATTATAGAGAAAAGGAAGGAATAAATTGGCAGGAAAGTTAAGAGCATGGAAACTTGTGGGCAAGGAGGAAGAACACATGAGGGTATCCTGGAGTGCTGACCAGGTGCTGTTTATTTATCTGGCTGACAATTAAGTACTCTTTGCTTTATAAAAATGTATTAAGCTGTTCATTTACACTTTATGTATTGTTGCAGTGTCCTTGGCATTGTTCAAAATAAAAACAGCTCAGAGGAAAACAAAACAAGGGGAAATTTTTATTTGATTGCTGCAGTCCATTAGGTGAACTTCTGCTTTAAGAACATCGATGTCAGAAGCATAATTTAATCAACCACACAGTTTAGAGAGAAAAGCAGAAATCCAGACTGTCGAAAACTATCCCTCTAATTATACTGAAATTGAACCAGGAACATCAGTTTACAAGCCTGCAGATGATCTTGTTGGCCCAGAGGAGAATATATGAAAGGCAAGAACACAGAGAAAGAGATGCAAAGCTTGAGCAGGAGACCGTGACACACAAAGCCAAATTTGGTATTGCAAAGGCATGTGGATGCAAAAGGGTGCATAGCAAATGTTTGTTTACATCTGGCCTTGAGTTATCAACATGGAAATAATTTCACTTGGCATTT
This sequence comes from Antilocapra americana, assembly GCA_007570785.1. Taxonomy (NCBI): domain Eukaryota; kingdom Metazoa; phylum Chordata; class Mammalia; order Artiodactyla; family Antilocapridae; genus Antilocapra; species Antilocapra americana. The sequence goes on along the minus strand of ML661334.1, from coordinate 4,351,720 downwards.
TTTTCAGTTATTATCTTCTGGATAACCCTCATGATAGGTCAGTAGTTGATAGGTAGGTAGAAAATTCAAAACATGTGCTTGCCCAGGACTATAAATGAAATATCCAAACAAAGGAAAGTTATCAGAGTACAGTCTATTTTAAGTGTGTTTTCTACAGGTAAGCTCATTCCTTGCCCAAATTAAAAGTAAAATGCAATATATTTGGAAAATAAATGTAGTCATGAGATGAATACAGACTCTTTCAGTGCAGTCACATTAATGTCTTAAGTCATGATGTAATCTACTGTGCAAAAGAACTACAGGCTCTAATCGAGTACCATTAGCAGCATGTATTCAAATCATGTGGAGAGATTACATAAATGACCTACTAGTGTAGTAAGTGCAGCATGTATTCAAATCATGTGGAGAGATTACATAAATGACCTACTAGTGTAGTAAGTGAAGTTCCAAATGCTATTGTGCATAACTTAATGAACCAAAAGACAAACACCATCTCTCAGAGAGTCTCAAAAATGGTCCATTGGCCTAAAAATAATTCATTATAAAAGCTTAAAAGTAAGAAAACATGGTCAGGATTATTCAAGTTGCTCTGTTGTGGAGAAGATAACACAGAACATGTTTCACTCAGTGGAGAATGGCTTAATTCACAGCTGAGTTGGGCACTATCCTTCAATATTCCTCAGGGGGTTTATTAGGGTGGTTTGAGTCCTGTGGCCACAGCACCGAACTGGAGTACAGTCTGCTCTAAAAGGAACATCTCTAGATTTTTTTTCATTAATCCAGGATATTGTAGGAAGTAGAATTTTCTACCAGTGAATATTTTATCATATTCCTTTGATCCTTCCAAGAGAATTAAATTGCATTCAGGATTTTTAAATGCTGTATAGCAATCTAACCTCCACCTGAAATGCTGGATTTTATCACTGCCACTTGTCTATTTAGATTTTTCTAAATGTTAAATTTTATTTGTTTTTGTAATAGATAATATTTGTTCATGCATGGTATAAAACTGAAGCGCACAAGGTGTTCCGTGTAAAATATCTCTCCTGTGTCTCTTCCTAAGCAATTGGTTCCCAGTCCATGAACTGCCCATGTACTGGAGAAGCCATTTCAGAAATCCAGACCTCAACCATCCTCTCCCCACTATGAGATAATAATATTGAAGGGCTCCACTTGCCTCTCCATAAAGACCCTTACAAAAAAACTTACCCAGAGAGGCCTTCAAGGTCCATGGGCATGTTGGGAGATGCATAATTTCATGACAACAACAAAGCCTAAAATGAACTGGACAACTCAGTGTGGTCGCTGGGTCACCACAGTCACTAAGGCCTGGATTATGCAGCATCACATAGAGGTCAGGATCTCTCTCAATCCTTGAACCCAACTTGGCAGCATTTTCCATCAGCAAAGGAGCTTGCTGTGTTCATCCCTGTGTTGTCCCATTAACAAGAATTACTCTCCCCTCCATTGTTGACTGAGGACCTGATGTATACAGTCCACAAGGTTCTACAAGATCAGTGTTTGCTAATGTGGTTGCCCTGGGCATATGTATCCACATGTGAAATTTTACCTACTTCCTATGGTACAAATTCACAATTTTGTGATGTAACATGAAGTCTTTTACACCAGTTTTATATATCTTTTGGTATGATTGACCTTACCTTACTTCAACAAGAAAGTGAAGGGTAACATATTGAAATGGGCTGAAATTTTACTGAATATTTCATGTTCATCAATCATTGTTAAAGAATGGCCTCCAAAGAACTTCCCTAGTGGGCCAGTGGTTCAGAATCTGTGTTTCCACTGCAGGAGTTCCCTGGTTGGGGAACTAAGATCCCACGTGCCACACAGCATGGCCAAAAAATAAATAAAATGAATTTAAATAAACATCTTTGAAAAATAGAATGACTCCCAAAACTTAGGATGCAAAGATAACCTGGAGATCTCAAAGGATATGCACTAGAGAGAAATAATGATTTCTTCTGGGCTAGGAAAGGAGGCTTGCAGATGTATTTTGCATTCTTCTTACCCACTTGCATTTTTCCCTGAATAAATGTGTAATGCTTCTGTAATATGAAGAAATTATTGAGCTTTCAAACTATATAAGAAGCTATGTTACTGGTAGCAAAACTGAAGCAGTGATGGCCTAAGTGACTTTGCATTGTACCTCAGAGATTCAGTAGGAAGGTGGAATTTCAGATGGGGTCCTCCGGGTCCTAGTCTATTTTTTAGCCCACTGACTCTGCTGTCATCTTTTATAAGAGCACTGTATTTTGAAAGCATCTCTCCAAGACACCTCTGAGGTTAATGCCTTAGAAAAACCTATCAAACATAATGACTTTGATAGAGACCATTTCACATTACTTCTACCAATCTATTTTTCTTGGTTCATGCTCTCAAAAATGTCTAACTTTCCCCAATGACACTGTTCATACCAATTCCAGTTTTTAACAACATGGGCAAGGATTTAAGCTGATCATCTATGAGGCGAAAAGAAAATGACAGTAGAATTCAGTTCTCAGGGATGGATAGAGAATATGCAATACATCTCTATATTAGGGACCGTCAGGACTGCATTACCCAGCAACCACCGGGCAGCTAATGCCGGCAGCTGATGGGAGCCTCCTCTACTCCCACCACCCTACCCCAACTCACCCCTGTACCATTGCTTGTAGCTCTTAAGGTAGTCATCATAAGGGGCTCCAGAGCCCCAAAATGTGAATTTTGTGGTGAAGAAAAATAAGAAATATGGAATTTCTAGAGGACAGAGTATTCTGGTGACATAAACTTCATTTAACCCCCTCACAGAAAGACATTAAAAAGGACAAACTTTTGAATTCATTAATAAGTAGTGGGTTTTGTCTCCTAAGGATTTGTGTCTCCATGGATAAGTAAAGAGCTCCCCAGGTGGTGCAGTGGGGAGAATCTGCCTGCCGATGAAGGAATTGTAAGAGACACGGGTTTGATTCTTGGGTCTGGAAGATCTCCTGGAGAAGGAAATGCCAAACCAATCCAGTATTCCTGCCTGAAAAATTCCACGGACATAGGAGCATGGGGTCAAAGAGTTGGACACAACTGAGCAACTGAGCACAGCACAGAAGTAAAGCCATTAGTCTGGTTCACTTAGTAATTCTTCCAAAGAAAGGAGTTGGAATAGAACTGGGTTCCCCCCAGGAGAATGTAGGGAAAGCTTCTGGAAGTGATTTGCAGCTTCTCTGTCTTCTCCCTCTTCTTAGAGTTCCCATCGCCCCTCAGGTGCAGTGTGCACCTCCTCCAGATCATGGGGCCCACGAGATAGAATTTATTTCTACTTCATGTGGCAACTGGACTGCCCCTGAATCCAGAGAGCTGGAGTTAAATGGGTTGAGCAAGACTAGGCATGTGCAACTTCCGACTTGCCAGGCTACCTGGATCCAGGGATTAGGTCTTATGGGGTGAATCAACTGGCCAGTTCAGATGTGCTCAGTTAGAGACGTTCATCAGGTCCCATTCTCCAAGAAGGAGATTCAAGTTCAACATGCAGCCAGGTCCAAGAACATCCTACAGAGCTAAGAAACAGGAGTAGGAGGGATAGAGCTAAGAGTCGGGTAGAGCTGATAAACTGGACAGGAGAGTATGAAGCAGAGTTATGAGAAATGAGCATGTAAAGTGTATTTGCAACTTTGGATCAGGGAGTCCACTGCTTGTCTTTACTTTAGCAGTGAATGGAATACCCAGAGTTGTACCTGATAGGCTTAAAACAGATGCCACTATTTGTAAGATTATCCTCTATATTCCTATCTCAAAACCCAGTAGGAATTGTCATATCCATGTTGAATGAAAAACTAAAGTGCAATTCACCCCCAGAATTCTACATTATCTCCCTTTAGCATGTGTATCAGTCATACTCTTGATTGACACTGACTGCTAAGCAAAAAAGGATGTGATAATTCACAGAAGTGTTGGTTGGGAGACCTGGAGACCCAAGGAGGGGCTTGGGTACACTGTCTAAAACCATGGTGCAATTGGCCTGTTAAAGAGCAACCCCACTGCTGGGCCAACTAGGACACCCTGCCGCGGCCACAGCCCCCTCTGCAGTAGCCAGTGGGAGGCTACGCCTGGCCTGTGAGTCCACACTGCTCTCTCTGGGTCAGCGTCTCACACAGGCATATCTAGCAGCTGCATCCCAGGACACATGCTACATTTTACCTGCAGAAAGGGCTGCAACTTGAAGGTTGACTCTACACTAAGGACTCAAAAAATAGAAACTTCTCCAAATACAGAATGACAGTCAAAAGGAAATGGGCAATTTTGACAGGGGTGCCAAAATAACTCAGTGGGGAAAAATACTCTTTTCAGCAAGTGATGCTGAACAATTAGCATCTACATATGGAAGAATGAAATTGGACTCAGTCTTTACCCCACCGGCAAACATTTATCCCAAGTGGAGTGTAGGTCTAAATGTAAGAGCTAAAATCATAAAACTCTTAGGAGGAAACATAGGAGCAAATCTTTGTGAATGTGGGCTAAGCAAAGCCTTCTTAGATATGACAGCAAAAACGTAAATACCAAAACAAAACAAAATGATAAATAGGATTTCATCAAATTAAAAATTTTGTCCTTCAAATCATACCATAAAGAAAGTGAAAATTAAAAGATCCTCAACATTACTAATTATTGGATAAATGCAAATCAAAACTGCCATGGGGTGCCTGCCACCTCACACGAGTCAGAATGGTCATCATTTTAAACTCTACAAATAATAAATACAGAAGAGGATGTGGAGAAAAGGGAACTCTCCCTCTATAGGTGGGAATGTAAATTGGTGTAGCCACTATGGAAAACAATATGGAAGTTCCTCAGAAAACTAAAAATAGAGCTACCATATGATCCACTAATGCCACTCATGGGCATACATCCAGACAAAATATAATTTAAAAAGATACATGCTCCTAAGTGTTCACAGCTGTACCATTCACCATAGCCAAAACAAGGAAAACATCCTAAATGCCCATCAACAGATGAACAGATATAGAAGATGTGGTATATATGTGTATTATATATGCATACAATGGAATATACTCAGCCATAATAAAAAACAATGAAATAATGTCATTTGAAGCAATCTAGATGAACTTAGAGAATATCATACTAAGTGAAGTAAGTCGGACAAATACCATATGGTATCACTTATATGTGGACTCTAAGTTCAGCTCAGTTGCTCAGTCATGTACGACTCTTTGCGACCCCATGGACAGCAGCACACCAGGCTTCCCTGTCCATCATCAACTCCCAGAGCTTGCTCAAACTCATGTCCACCGAGTTGGTGATGCCATCCAACCATCTTGTCCCCTGTCATCCCCTTCTCCTCCTGCCTTCAGTCATTCCCACCATCAGAATCTTTTCCAATGAATCAGTTCTTCACATCAGGTGGCCAAAGTATTGGAACTTCAACTTCAGCTTCAGTCCTTCCAATGAATATTCAGAACTGATTTCTTTCAGGAGTGACTGGTTGGATCTCCTTGTGGTCCTAGGGACTCTCAAGAGTCTTCTCCAACACCACAGTTCAAAAGCATCAATTCTTCAGCACTCAGCTTGCTTTATAGTCCAACTCTCACATCCATACATGACTACTGGAAAAACCATAGCTTTGACCAGATGGACTTGATCGGCAAAGTAATATCTCGGCTTTTTAATATACTGTCTAGGTTAGTCATAGCTTTTCTTCCAAGGAGCAAGTGTCTTAATTTCATGACTGTAGTCACCATCTGCAGTGATTTTGGAGCCCAAAATTCCACCAGATATATGGAATCTAAAATATGACACAAACGAACATATCTATGACCAGAAACAGACTCACAGACGTATAGAAAACAGACTTGTGGTTGCCAAGGGGAAGGAGGGGTCAGGGAGGGAGAGAGTGGTAGTTTTGGATCAGCAGATGTAAACTATGATGTATGGAATAGATAAACAACAAAGTCCTACTATATAACATGGGGAAGTATAATATATTCAATGTCCTATGGTAAATCATGACTGAAAAGAACATGAAAAAGACTGTATTTATGTATATATGTATAACTGAATTACTTTGCTATATAGCAGAAATGAACACAAAATTGTAAATCAACTATGCTTGGATAAAATAAATTTCTTAGAAAAAGAAAGTGAAAGATGACACACAGAAAAGGGAAAAACTGCAAATCAAATATATGTCTTTATTGCTTCCTCTTTGCCTGGCTAGTGAGGGAAATATTTCCCCCTAGAGTGACAAGAATGCCAGAACATGCAACACCTGTCACAGAGCAAATCATATTAGCAGCAGCTGATGAGCCACAAGCACTCAGCCCAGGAAGAAGGACTCCTGCCCTGCAGGGCCACACGGGGTTGCATGGAGCAGCGACAGAACCACCACGAGCTGTGGAGTCTAACTTTGTGTCATCAAGCGGGTGGATGTCTTCTGGCTTCCTGGAAAGTGTGTGATTGGTTTATCTGAATTATTCATGGATTGGCAGGAAATTGAAACCCACTACTCAAGAATAAGCAGGAACTACATTTGGTCTGTTTGACAGGGAGAGTTGTTTGGCCCAGGCTCACATATGGAGTAGACGGGAGCCAGGGTACTCAAGCCCTCTAGTTTTTCCAGGTATCAAGACAGAACATGATATTGAACTTTATATCTTACACCTCCAGAAGATATCAAGTCTTAAGGAACTTGTATCTAGGATATATAAAGAACAGTAAAAAACTACAAATAACCCAGTTTTAAAATGGGTAAAGGATTCCAATAGACATTTCTCCAAAGAAGACATTTCACGTGGCCAACAAGCACACCAAAAGATCGACATCACTGCTGCTGCTGCTGCTGCTAAGTCGCTTCAGTCGTGTCCAACTCTGTGCGACCCCATAGACAGCAGCCCACCAGGCTCCCCTGTCCCTGGGATTCTCCAGGCAAGAACACTGGAGTGGGTTGCCATCTCCTTCTCCAATGCATGAAAGTGAACAGTGAAAGTGAAGTCGCAAATGCAGTGAGTTACCGGTTTACACCCATCGGGCTGACTATAATGTTAAAAATCAGACAAAACAGTTGGCAGGGAAATAAAGAAACTAAAGCCCATACTTTGCTGGGGAAATGCAAAATGATACAGCTGCTTTGGAAAAGTTTGGCAGTTCCTCAAAATGTTAAACATAGAGTTACCATGTGAAACAGCAATTTCACTCCTAAGTATATATCAGACAGAAATGAAAACGAATGTCCACACAATAATTTGTACATGAAAGTTCACAGTAGCATTACTTTTTAGTTTTATTGAAGCATAGTTGATTTACAATGTTGTGTTTTGCAAAATGACTCGATTCTACATTCATATTCTTTTTCACATTCTTTTCCAATATGGTTTATCCCACAATACTGAATGTAGTTTCCTGTGCTATACAGTAGGAAGTTGTTTATCCATTTTATGTATAATAGTTTGCATCTGCTAATCCCAAACTCCCAACACTTCCCTCCCCAAACCCCTCCTCTTTGGCTAACACAAGTCTGTTCTGTATGTCTGTGAGTCTGTTTCTATTTTATATGAGTCTGTTTATATGTTTTATAGATATGTTCATTTTTTAGATGCCACGTATGTGATGTCATTGGTATATGTTTTTCTCTTTGTGACTTACCTTGCTTAGTATGATAATCTCTAGTTCCATTCATGTTGTTGCAAATAGGAGTATTTTCTTCTTTTAATGGCTGAGTAATAATCCATTGTATACACTTGCCACATCTTCTTTATCCATTCATTTGTCAATGCACATTTATATTGTTTTCATATTGGTGACTATAAATAGCAGCATTATTCATAACAACCAAAAAATTGAAACAATCCATGTCTACCAGCTGTTGAATAGATAAATACAATGTGTTGTAGAGAACAAGATGGCAGAGGAGAAGGTGGACCTGAAGTATATCTCTCTGCACAGATACATCAGGAATACACCTTCAGACACAGAAGAGCTTTCAGAACACCAGCTGAGTACCAAGAGTACCTGGCCAATAAGAAAAGAATGTATAGAATCACACAAAATGTAGTAGGATGAAGGAAGTGGCGGGGGGAGAGGAGAGTTAGTAGGACTGGGCTTGCTCTTGGGGGGTGGGGGAACTGAAGCAGGGGTCCAATCCCCTTATCAAGGCAATTATTTGAGACAGAAAAGTAACATCTGAGGCTGAGAGTGAAGCCGCTGATCTGTGACAGGGTAAATGGAATGAGAATCACACGGACAATCCTTGCCATAGCCACACAAACCCCAGGCAGGGATGTGGGTCCCCTAGAAGGTGCAGCAGCTGGGAGCTGGAGCATGGGGATTGCGGAGCAACCTCAGGGTGAGGGCTGCCATTGACTGTAGAGAGACAAACAGAGGGGATGGGGCGGGGCGGGGGAGGAGGGGGAGATTGTGGTGAGAAATACTTGTGGAGGAGAGCTAGGCAGCCATGGAAGCAAAGCAACATTGCTGAGTCATGCATAGGGGATGCAGCCATCACCGTAGCCTCTCTCTCCCCACTGGCCAGCAGCTGCAGCTGAACAATAGAGAGGTTGGCCCTTCAGGCACCCGATGAACTGAACAATGAGCAGGACACCAGCTGGGGGGTGGGGGGGTAAGTGGGAGGACTTTAAGTGCCTGACGTGCCAAGCAGAGAAGGACCCCAGCCATGGGAGCCCGCTAAGTTCCTGAATGGGTGGAGCAAAGGAGAAGGACTAGCCGAAGAGGCCTTCTGATCGCCAGCTGCCAGCAACTTAGAAAAAGGCTCTGGTAAGGCCACAGCTCCTACAGCTGAGGCAGTTCATGTCCCTGCACACTTGGCACTGCCAGGGTCCCCACTAACCCAAACAGCTGCACCACCTTCACGCTCAATCGTTATTGGGGCAGAGCTGCTGCAGGCTAGGGAAAAACCCTAATTAGAACCGTATCTCCTAAGACAATGGCTGCCAGTGCGCCTGCGCAGCCAGTATTGCCAGGGTCCCCATGATTCAAAAACTCACACCACCTCCATGCATGATCCCCACTAGGACAGAGCTGACAGAGACTAAAAAAAGCCCTGCGTCTGTGCACACTGGGTCACTTCAGTCATGTCCAGCTCTGCGACCCTGTGGACTGTGGCCTGCCAGGCTTTCTGTCAATGGGGTTCTCCAGGCAAAAATACTGGAGTGGGTTGCCATACCCTTCTAGAGCGTTATATTTCCTGCTGCCCTAGCCACTGGCTTCCCTGAGTTTCTGGTGCTGCCAGGGCCCCTGTGACCCAAGCAGCAGCACCACCTCCACCCCTGGCCCTCACAGGGGTGACATAAGTGCTCCGGGGCAGCCTCAGGATCGAACTCCTGTGGACAACCCACATGCAGAGGTGGAGACAAAACCACAGTTGAAACCCAGGGCCAGTGTGGTTAAGGAAGAGGACAAAAAACCTTCCCACCAGCTGTACAAGCAGCAGATTAAATTCACATGATCAACTAGGCAGACTCTGTGTCTATGGAATATATAAAAGGATGAGAGTTCTCACAAAGAAAGCACACTAGTTCTGACAGCTGTGAACACTGGAGGCAAGAACACACAGGAGTAGGATCAGATTAGACCTGAGCTGCCCCTGCAGCAGGTCTGGAGACCAGCCCAGTGTTGGAGGGCATCCTAGACAAGCAAGGGAAAGGATGCTGACAGCAGACACTCGAGAAAGACATTTAATATTCTTTTTTTTTTTTTGACTAATGAATGGACTTTTTACTTTTATTAATTTTCATCTCATTGATGCTTGCTATAATCCTTTTTTTTTCTAATTTTCTTTACTTTATTGTGTTGGTTTTGCCATACATTGACATGAATCTGCCACGGGTATACATATGTTCCCCTTCCAGAACCCCCCTCCCTCCTCCCTTCCGATTCCCTCTCCCTGGGTCATCCCGGTGCACCAGCCCTGAGCATCAAACCTGGGCTAGCGATTGATTTCACATATGATAATTAACATGTTTCAATGCCGTTTTCCCATATCATCCCACCCTTGCCTTCTTCCACAGAGTCCACAGGACTGTTCTATTCATCTGCATTTCTTTTGCTGTCTCGCATACAGGGTTCTCGTTACCATCTTTCTAAATTCCATATATATGCGTTAGTATACTGTATTTTTATTTTTCCTTCTGGCTTACTTCACTCTGTATAATAGGCTCCAGTTCCGTCCACCTGAGTAGAACTGATTCAAATGAATTCTTTCTAATGGCTGAGTAATATTCCATTGTGTATATGTACGACAGCTTTCTTATCCATTCGTCTGTTGATGGACATCTAGGTTGCTTCCATGTCCTGGCTATTGTAAACAATGCGGCGATGAACAGTGGCGTACACGTGTCACTTTCAATTCTGGTTTCCTCGGTGTGTATGCCCAGCAGTGGGATTTCTGGGTCACATGGAAGTTCTATTTTCAGATTTTAAGGAATCTCCACACTGTCCTCCATAGTGGCTGTACTAGCTTGCATTCCCACCAACAGTGTAAGAGGATTCCCTTTTCTACACATCCTTGCTTGTAGACTTTTGGATGGCAGCCATTCTGACTGGTGTATAGTGGTACCCCATTGTGGTTTTGATTTACATTTCTCTGATAATGAGTGATGTTTGGCATCTTTTCATGTGTTTGTTAGCCATTTTTATGTCTTCTTTGGAGAAATGTCTGTTAAGTCCTTTGGCCCACTTTTTGATTGGGTCATTTATTTTTCTAGCATGGAGCTGCAGGAGTTGCTTGTATATTTTTGAGATTAATTGTTTGTCTGTTGCTTCGTTTGCTATTATTTTCTCCCATTCTGAAGGCTGCCTTTTCACCTTGCTTATAGTTTCCTTTGTTATGCAGAAGCTTTTAATTTTAATTAGGTCCCATTTGTTTATTTGTGCTTTTGTTTCCAATATTCTGGGAGGTGGGTCATAGAGGATCCTGCTTTGTTTTATGTCAGAGAGTGTTTTGCCTATGTTTTCCTCTAGGAGTTTTATAGTTTCTGGTCTTATGTTTAGATCTTTGATCCATTTTGAGTTTATTTTTGTGTATGGTGTTAGAAAGTGTTCTAGTTTCATTCTTTTACAAGTGGCTGTCCAGTTTTCCCGGCACCACTTGTTAAAGAGGTTGTCTTTTCTCCATTGTATATTCTTGCCTCCTTTGTCAAAGATAAGGTGTCCCTAGATGTGTGGATTTATCTCTGGGCTTTCTATTTTGTTCCATTGATCTATATTTCTGTCTTTCTGCCAGTACCGTACTGTCTTGATGACTGTGGCTTTGTAGTATAGCCTAAACTCAGGTAGGTTGATTCCTCCAGTTCCATTCTTCTTTCTCAAGATTGCTTTGGCTATATGAGGTTTTTTGTATTTCCATACAAATTCTGAAATTATTTGTTCTAGTTCTCTGAAAAAGACCTCTGGTAGCTTGATAGGAATTGCACTGAATCTATAGATTGCTTTGGGTAGTATACTCATTTTCACTATATTGATTCTTCTGATCCATGAACACGGTATATTTCTCCATCTGTTTGTGTCCTCTTTGATTTCTTTCATCAATGTTTTATAGTTTTCTACATATAAGTCTTTTGTTTCTTTAGGTAGAAATACTCCTAAGTATTTTATTCTTTTTGTTTCAATGGTGAATGGAATTGTGTCCTTAATTTCTCTTTCTGTTTTCTCATTGTTAGTGTATAGGAATACAAGGGATTTCTGTGTGTTGATTTCGTATCCTGAAACTTTACTATATTCACTGATTAGCTCTAGTAATTTTCTGGTAAAGTCTCTAGGGTTTTCTATGTAGAGGATCATATCATCTGCAAACAGTGAGAGTTTTACTTTTCTTTTCCAATCTGGATCCCTTTTATAGATAATCTTGACAGACCCATCACAAGCACAAAAATTGAAACCGTAATCAGAAATCTTCCAACAAACAAAAGCCCAGGACCAGATGGCTTCATAGCTGAATTCTACCAAAAATGTAGAGAAGAGCTAACACCTATTCTACTCAAACTCTTCCAGAAAATTGCAGAGGGAGGTAAACTTCCAAACTCATTCTACAAGGCCACCATCACCCTAATTCCAAAACCCGACAAAGATGCCACTAAAAAAGAAAACTACAGGCCAATATCACTGATGAACATAGATGCAAAAATCCTTAACAAAATTCTAGCAAATAGAATCCAACAACACATTAAAAAGATCATACATCATGATCAAGTAGGCTTTATCCCAGGGATGCAAGGATTCTTCAATATTCGCAAATCAATCAATGTAATACACCACATTAACAAACTGAAAAATAAAAACCACATGATTATCTCAATGGATGCAGAGAAAGCCTTTGACAAAATTCAACATCCATTTATGATAAAAACCCTCCAAAAAGCAGGAGTAGAAGGAACATACCTCAACATAATAAAAGCTATATATGACAAACCCACAGCAAACATTATCCTCAATGGTGAAAAACTGAAAGCATTTCCCCTAAAGTCAGGAACAAGACAAGGGTGCCCACTCTCACCACTACTATTCAACATAGTTTTGGAAGTCTTGGCCACAGCAATCAGAGCAGATAAAGACATTTAATATTCTTATATTTTGATTTGTTCTGTAATTGCTTCTAGACTTTTTCTTCCTTTTTTTCCCCTCTTTTTCTCCTCTGTTGTTGTAGTTATCAATTTTATAAACATTATTAAATCTACTTAAGATTTTGAGAATTTTTTTAATCACACTTTTTTTTTCCTGTTATATACTTCTTGCTCTATGTTGGCCTTTTGTGGTTTTTCCTTTCTTTCTTTCTTTCTTTCTCTTTTTTTCCTCTATGTTTACTTTAATTTTTACAAAATTTTTAAATTTTTTCTACATTCCTTTGTTTGCTTTTGCTACTGTTGTTTTCCTGTTGTAGTTAAATCTTTAATACATAATATTTAATATAATCTTTATATCTTCCTTATCTACCTCTATTTAAGTTTGCATTTCTATTCTTTCTTTTCTTACTTTTTCTCACCATATTTGTTAGTTGATTTTGTTTTCATTACTTTACTCCCCAGTTGGCACCTTGCTTTAGTTTTGTTTTCCAGTTTGTCCTTTAGTTAATTCTGTTCTTAACTGGTGGACATCGTATTTTGTTTCCTTTGTTTACTGGGTCAATCTATTGTCCTTCTTTGTTTGGTTTTTTTTTTTTTTTTTTTTTTGGTTTGGTTTCTGAGTGTATATGTATATGTATATTTTCCATTATTTTCCTTATTATTTGCCTGATTTTGTAATTGTCATTTGTCTGAGGTGCATCTTTTGTTTCTTGTTTTTGTGTGTTTGTTTTATTCTCATGTAATGCCATAGGAAACCACCTGCAGAATCTCCATTCCTGGCCAGATCAAGTTCTGAGTCTTTGGAGTGGGAGTCCTGACTCCAAGACCCTAGACTACCAGAGAACTCTTAACCCTCAGGGCTATCAAATAGTGAGAACTTCCACAAAGGCAACAACTTGTATACAAGACCCAACATCACCCAACTGCCAGTAGCACCCTATGCAGGATGCCTCATCCAAACAAAAATAAGATAAAAATACAAACCCAATCATTATCAGACAGGATTAACACCTAATTCAGCCTTGCCCATCAAAGAAAGAAAAAAAAGAAAATTCACCTCCTCTCACCAGAAGCAAAAGTCACACCCTATATGAAGCTTACACAAACCACTGGACCAACCTTATGAGGAATGAAACCAAAAGGAAAAAAGAATTCAGCCTCAAAGCCTGGGAAAAGGAGATATCAAGTATAATAAGTTAAAAAAAATGAAAAGGCAGAGAAATATTGTGCAAATAAATGAACAACTTAGAAACACACAAGTCCAAATAAATGAAGAGAAAATAGGCAAATTGCCTGGGAATTCAGAGTAATGATAGTAAAGATGATCCAAAACCTTGGAAACAGAGAGGAGAAAATACAAGAATCAATTAACAAAGACCTAGAAGAAATAAATAATCATACAGAGACAAACAACACAATTACTGAAATTAAAAATACTCTAGAAGGAATCGGTAGCAGAATATCTGAGGCAGAAGAATGGATAAGTGAGTTGGAAGATAGAGTGGTGGAAATAACTGCTGAAGAGCAGAATAAATTAAAAAGAATGAAAAGAACTGAGGATAGTCTCAGAGACTTCTGGGACAATATCAAAAGCACCAACATTTGAAATATAGGTGTCCCAGAAGAAGAAGAGAAAAAGAAAGTATATGAGAAAATTTTTGAAGCGATTATACTTGAAAATTTTCCCAATATGAGAAAGGAAATAGTCAATCAAGTCCAAGAAGCACAAAGAATCCCATGCAGGATAAACCCAAGGAGAAACATGCCAGGACACAAACTACTCAAACTAACAAAGATTAAATACAAAGAATGAATATTAAAATCAGCAAGAGAAAAGCAACAAGTAACATACAAGGAAAACCCCATACATTTAACAGCTGATCTTTCAAAAGAAACTCTATAGGCCAAAAAGGAATGGCAGGATACATTTAAAGTACTGAAAGGGGAAAATCTACAACCAGGATTACTCTGCCCAGCAAGGATCTCATTCAAAATTGATAGAGAAATCAAAAGCTTTTCAAGCAAGCAGAAGTTAAGAGAATTTAGTACAGCTTTACAATAAATGTTAGAGGGATTTATATAGTCAAGAAATACAAGAGAAGAAAAAGGTCTACAAAACAACCCACAAACAATTAAGAAAATGGCAATAGGAACATATATATCAATAATCACCTTAAGTGTAAATTGATTAAATGCTCCAACCAAAAGACTGGATGGATGGATACAAAAATAAGACCCATATATATGCCGTCTACAAGAAACCCACTTCAGACCTAAAGACACTTACAGGCTGAAAGTGAATGAATGGAAAAATATATTCCATCAAATGGAAAGCAAAAGAAAGCTGGAGTAGCAATCATCATAGACTTAAAAATAAATAATATTACAAGAGATAAGGAAGAACACTACTTAATGATCAAGGGATCAACCCAAGAGGAAAACATAACAATTGTAAATATCTATGCATCCAACATAGGAGCACTTAAATACATAAGAGAAACACTAACAGACATAAAAGGAAAAATCGACAGTAATGCAATGATAGTAGGAGAATTTAACACCCCATTTACACCAATGAGCAGATCATCAAAACAGAAAATTAATAAGGAAATACAAGCCTTAAATGATACATTAGACCAGATGGATCTCATTGATATCTTCAGGACATTCCATCCAAATGCAGAAAAACACATTTTCTTCTCAAGTGCACATGGAACATTCTCCAGGATAGACCACATCCTGGGTCACAAATCAAATCTCAGCAAATTTAAGAAAATTGAACTTGTAGCAAGCATCATTTCTGATCACAACACCATAAGACTAGATATCTATTAAAATAAAATAACTTAAAAAAACACATGGAGATTAAACAATACATTTATAAATAATTAGCAGGTTACTGAAGAAATCAAAAGGGAAATAAAAGTATTCCTAGAAATAAACAACAATAAAAACACAACTCAAAATCTATGGAATTCAGCAAAAGCAGTTCTAAGAGGGAAGTTTATAGCAATACAATCCTGCCTCAAGAAACAAGAAAAACATCGAATAGACAATCTAAGTTTACAACTTAAAAAAAATGGTAGAAGAAGAACAAAAAATCCCCTAAGTTAGCAGAAGGAAAAAGGTCATAAAGATAAGAACAGAAATAAATGAAAAAGAAATGAAAGAAACAACGGTGAAGATTAAAACTAGAAGCTGGTTCTTTGAGAAGATCAACAAAATCAACAAATTTTGAGCCAGACTCATCAAGAAGAAAGAGAGAAGAATCAAATCAACAAGACTAGAAGTGAAAAAGGAGAGGTTACAACAGACAATGCAGAAATACAAAGGATTATAAGATACTGTTATGAGCAACTACATGGCAATAAAATGGACAACCTGGAAGAAAGGGACAGCTTAGAAAAGCTCAATCTTCCAAGACTGAGCCAGGAAGAAATAGAAATTATGAAAATCCCAATTACAAGCACTGAAATCAAACTGTGATAAAAATCTGCCCCCCCCCAAAAAAAAAGAGAAGTCCAGAGCCAGATGGCTTCATGGGTGAATTCGATCAAACATTTAGAGAAGAGCTAAATCTTACACTTCTAAAACTCTTTCAAAAATTTGCAGAGGAAGTAACACTTCCAGAGTAATTCTATGGGTCCACCATCACCATGATACCAAAATCAGACAAAGACAACACACAAAAAGAAAATTACAGGCCAACATCACTGATGATCATAGATGCAAAAATCCTCAACAAAATCCTAGCAAACAGAATCAAACAACACATTAAAAAGTTCACACACCGTGATAAAATTTGGTTTATTCCAGGGATGCAAGGATTCTTCAAGCAAAAATCCAGCTGTAATGTAGGACATCCAGGTTTGATCCTTGGGTTGGGAAGATCCCCTGGAAAAGGGCATAGCAACCATTCCAGTATTCTTGTCTGGAGAATCTCCATGGACAGAGGAGCCTGGGGTGGGTATGCTCCATGGGGTCACAAACAGTTGGGCATTACCGAGTGACTAACACACACAAGGTTTGTTCAATATATGCAAATCAATCACTATGATTGCAATTCTAGCAAACAGAATTAAATAACACATTAAAAAGCTCACACACCATGATCAAGTTGGGTTTATTCCAAGGATGCAAGTATTCTTCAAGCAAAAATCCAGCTATAATGCAGAAGATCTGGGTTCAATCCTTGGGTTGGAAAGCTCCCCTGGAGAAGAGCATAGCAACTCATTCCAGTATTCTTGCCTGGAGAATCCCCATGGACAGAGGAGCCTGAGGTGGGTACATTCCATGGGGTCACAAGCAGTCAGACACAACTGAACAACTAACACACACAGGGTTCTTCAATATATGCAAATCAATCACTATGATTACACCATATTAATAAATTGAAATATAAAAACCATATGATAACCTCAATAGGTGCAGAAAAAGCCTTTGACAAAATGATAAAATCTCTTCAAAAATTGGGCATAGAAAGAACCTACCTCGACATAGTAAAGGCCATATATGATAAGCCCATAGCAAACATTATTCTCAATGGTGAAAAACTGAATGCATTCCCTATAATATCAGGAACAAAACAAGGGTATCCACTACACTACTGTTATTTAACAAAGTTTTGGAAGTTCTAGCTATGGCAACAAGAGAAAAAAAAAAGAAATAAAAGGAATCCATATCAAAAAGAAGTAAAATGCTCATGTTTGCAGATGATATGATACTATACATAGAAAGCCCTAAAGATGCTATCAGAAAATTACCAGAGCTAATCAATGAATTTAGCAAAGACATGGGACACAAAATCAATACACAGAAATCACATGCATTCCTATATGCTAAAAATGAGAAATCAGAAAGAAAAATTAAGGAATCAAACCCATTCACCGTTGCAACAAAAATAATAAAATATTTATGAATAAATCTATCTAAGATGACAAAAGAACTGTATACAGAAAACCATAACACATTGAAGAAAGAAATCAAAGACATAAATAGATGGAGAGATATTCCATGTTCCTGGGTTGGAAGAGCAAATGCAATCTATGGATTCAATGTAATCCCTATCAAATTACCAATGGCACTTTTAACAGAACAAGAAGGAAAAATGTCACAGTTCTTATGGAAAAACCAAAGACCCTGAATAGCCAAAGCAGACTTGAAAAAGAAGAATGGAGCTGGAGGAATCAATCTTCCTGACTTCAGACTATACTACAAAGCTACAGTCATCAAGACAGTATAGTACTGGCATAAAAAGAGAAATATAGACCAATGGAACAAGAGAGAAAGCCCAAAGATAAACCCAGAACTTAGGGATAACTTATTTTTGACAAAGGAGACAAGAACATACAATGTGGCACAGATAGCCTCTTCAGCAAGTGGTGCTGGGAAAACTGGACGTCTACATGTTAAAAAGAAAATGAAATTAGAACACTTCTTTACATGATACACAAAGATAAACTCAAAATGGATTAAAGACCTGAAAGTAAGACCAGAAACTAGAAAACTCTTAGAGGAATACAGAGGCAGAGCACTAGATGACATAAATCAAAGCACAGTCTTCTATGATCCATCTCCTAGAATAATGGAAATAAAAATAAACAAATGGGACCTAATTAAACTTAAAAGCCTTTGCACAGCAAAGGAAACTATAAACAAGGTGAAAATACAACCCTCAGAATGGGAGAAAATAATAGCAAATGAAACAACTGACAAAGGATTAATCTCCAAAACATAAAGCAGTTCATACAACTCAATACTAGAAAAACAGACAACCGAGTCAAAAAGTGGGGAAAAGACCTAAACAGACATTCTCCTAAGAAGACATACTGATAGGTAGTAAGCACAGGAAAAGATGCTCAACATCACTCATTATTAGAGAAGTGCAAATCAAAACTACAATGAGATATCACCTCATACCAGTCAGAATGGTCATCATCAAAATGTCTACAAACGATAAATGCTGGAGAGGGTGTGGAGAAAAGGGAACCTCCTCACACTGTTGATGGGAATATAAACTGATACAGCCACTATGGAAGATGGTATGGAGATTCCTTAAAATACTAGGAATAAACCACCATATGACCCAATGATCTCACTCCTAGGCATATACCCTGAGGTAACTAAAATTGAAAAAGACATATGTACCCCATATTCATTGCAGCACTATTTACAAACCAACTCAATAATGTAAATAAAAATGTCTTTCTTGAATTTTTTACAATAAAAAAATATATAATAAAGCAAAAAAATAGTTCTTTATTAAAGAATGATCATAAGCCAAAAAAAAAAAACAACCATGGTGCATATATACAATGGAATATTTCTCAGCCATAAAAAGGAATGCATTTGAGTCAGTTCTAATGAAGTGGATGAACCTGAGTCTATTATACAGAGGCTCTAGGTAAGTCAGAAACTGAAAGATAAATATCATACACTAGTGCATATATATGGAATCTAGAGAGATGGTACCAGTGAATTTATCTACAGGGCAGCTTCCCTGGTGGCTCAGATGGTAAAGAATCCACCTGCCTGCAGGAGACCTGGGTTCGATCCCTGGTTTGGGAAGATCCACTGGAGAAGGGCACAGCAACCCACTCCAGTATTCTTGCCTGGAGAATCCCATGGGCAGGCTACAGTCCATGGGGTAGCAAAGAGTCAGATATGACTGAGAGACTTTCACTTTCAAAGGAGAAACAGACATACAGAACAGACTTATCGACATGGGGGGGGTAGGGAAAGGATGAGATATTTGGAGAGAGTAACATGGAAAATTATATTACCATATGTAAAATAGACAGCCAACAGGAATTTGCTGTATGACTCAGGGAACTCAAACAGGGGCTCTGAAACAACCTAGAGAGGTGGGCTGGGGAGGGAGCTTGGAGGGAGGTTCAAGAGGGAGGGGACATATTACCTATGGCTCATTCATGTTGATATTTGGCAGAAAATAGCAAAATTCTGTAAAGCAATTATCCTTCACTTAAAAATAAAAAAATAAGGAAGAAAAAAATTGCAACCCCCCCAGAAATGTGGTGTATTCGTGCAATGAAATATTAATATTATTATTCAATTAAAAGGGATGAAGTATTGATACTATGACATGGATTAACATTGAAAATATGGTAACTGAAAAAAAGTAGTCACAAAGCACCTATTGTATGATCCATTACATAAGAAATGTCCAGGACAGGCAAATATCTATGGACAGAAAATAAAGTATTGATTCCCTATGGCTGAGGATGGTGTGAGGGGAAGGTGTGAGTGAGGAGGAACTGCTAATGATCATAAAATTTCTTTTTGGAAGATAAAAATGTATTAAAATTGCTTGTGAGGATGATTGCACAACTCCATGTATGTAATAAAAACCATTAAATTTTACACTTTAAATACATGAATTATATGGTGCATGATTTATTGAGATACAAAATTACTATTTTTTTTTAAAAAAAGGTGATGGGTAACTTTATTTTAGTGGTTTAACTATTCTCCAGTATTTATTTAAAAATTTCAAAAACTCATCAGTGGCCACAAGACTGGAAAAGGTCAGTTTTCATTCCAATCCCAAAGAAAGACAACGCCAAAGAGCATTCAAATTACCATACAATTGCACTCATTTCACATGTCAGGAAGATTATGCTCAAAATCCTTCAAACTATGCTTCAGCAGTATGTGAAACAGATCAAGAACTTCCATATGTACAAGCTGGATTTAGAAAAGTCTGAGGAACAAGAAATTAAATTGCTACCATCTGCTGGATCATAGAAAAAGCAAGGGAGTTCCAAAAAAAACATCTACTTCTGTTTCAATGACTATGCTAAAGCCTTGAACTGTGGATCACAACAAACTGCAGAAAATTCTTAAAGAGAAAGGAATAGCAGACTATCTTACCTGTCTCCTGAAACACCTGTATGCAGGACAAGAAGGAATCATTAGAAGTGGACATGGAACAATGGATTGGTTCAAAATTGAGAAAGGAGTATGTCAAGGCTGTATCCTGTCACCTTGGTTATTTACCTTATATTCAGAGTACACCATGAAAAATGCTGGGCTGGATGACTCACAAGCTGGAATGAACATCGCTGGGAGAAATAACAACTGCAGATATGCAGATGATACCACTTTAATGGCAGAAAGCAAAGGGGAACTAAAGAGCCTCTTGATGAAAGTGAAAGAGAAGAGTGAAAAAGCTGGCTTAAAATTCAGCATTCAAAAACTAAGATCGTGGCATCTGGTCCCATCACTTCATGGCAAATAGGTGAGGAAACAGTGGGAAAGTGTCAGACTTTATTTTCTTGGGCTCCAAAATCACTGCAGAGGGTGACTGCAGACATGAAATTAAAAGATGCTTGCTCCTTGGAAGAAAAGCTATGATAAACTAAGATAGAGTATTAAAAAGCATAAAAAAGCAGAGACATCACTTCACTGACAAAGGTCAATATAGTCAAAGCTCTTCTTTTTCCAGTAGTCACATATGGATGTTAGAGTTGGACCATAAAAAAGTCTGAGTGCCAAAAAATTGATGTTTTCAAACTGTGGTGCTAGAGAAGACACTTGAGAGTCCCTTGGACAGTGAGGAGATCAAACTAGTCAATTGACTAGATCAAATTAGTCAATTTCCTAAAGGAAATTAACCCTGAATATTCATTGGAAGAACTGATGCTGAAGTTGAAACTCCAATACTTTAGCCACCTGATGCGAAGCGCCGACTCACTGGAATAGACCCTGATGCTGGGAAAGATTGAGGGCAAGAGGAAAAGGGAGTGACAGAGGATGAAATGGTTGGATGGCTTCACTGACTCACTGGACATGTGTTTGAGCTAACTCTAGGAGATAGTGAGGGACAATGAAGCCTGGCATGCTGCAAGACATGGGGATGCAAAGAGTCAGACGTGACTTAGCAACTGAATGACAACAAACAAGATTTGGGGAATAGACTGGGGGTTTCTTTTAGAGAAAGAAGGTTAATAGAGATCATCCAAAAGAGAAAATTGCACCTCAAAAATGCTGGCTGGCTTTTCCAAGGTCACACAGCCAAACGATGAACATGTTGCATATTGTGGAGATCTAACACGGCACCAGTGATGTCCAGCTTCCATGGTAATACCCAAGGATCCTTGCCTCCTGGTACTTACATCCTCTCGTCTCATCACTAGTTCTGGGGGAAGTTCACTGGATGTCATGATGACACTAAATTGGGCCCTTCTGGTGACCACATGATAGGATTGAGTACATACCTTCCCTCAGCTGAACTCTCAGATGAGACTGCAGCCCCAGGTGAAAGTTGGATTGAAGCCTCATTAGAGCCATGGGTCAGAAACATCCAACCAAACCACTCTGGATTCCTACCCCACAAAAATACTGAAAATGAATGCGTGCAACCTACCACACTTGGAGGAAGTTAATTATACATAAGAGGTAACTATATACTGCTTATGTTCCTTCCATTCTGAAGGTTACTTCTTATTTGGGAACTGTTAGATATTTACAATAATTTTTTTTTATTATTGTTTTTGCCATACATTGTCATGATATCACCATGGGTTTACATATGCTTCCCCTCCGGGTCCCCCCTCCCTCCTCCCTCCCCGCCGGGAAATCTCGCTGCACCAGTCCCGAGCATCAATCCTGGGCTGGCGAGGCTCAGTTCAGTTCTTTCACTCAGGCGTGTCTGTCTCTTTGTGACCCCATGGACTGCAGCACACCAGGCCTCCCTGTCCACCACCAACTCTGAGTTTGCTCAAACTCGTGCCCATCAAGTCAGTGATGCCATCCAACCATCTCATCCTCTGTCATCCCCTTCTTCTCCTGCCTTCAATCTTTCCCAGCATCAGGGTCTTTTCCAATGAATCAGTTCTTCTCATCAGGTAGCCAAAGTATTGGAGCTTCAGCTTCAGTCATTCCAATGAATATTCAGGACTGATTTCTTTTAGGATTGACTGGTTAAATCTCCTCATAGTTCAAGCTACTCTCAAGAATCTTCTCCAATACCACAGTTCAGAAGCATCAATTCCTCAGCACTCAGCTTTCTTTAAGTCCAACTCTCACATCCATACATGACTACTGGAAAAACCATAGCTTTAACTAGACCGACATTTGTTGACAAAGTAATGTCTCTGCTTTTTAATATGCTGTCTAGGTTGGTCATAGCTTTTCTTTCAAGGAGCAAGCGTCTTTTAATTTCTTGGCTGCAGTCACCATATGTAGTGATTTTTTAACCCCCCAAAAATAAAGCTTGTCATGGTTTCCATTGTTTCCCCATCTAATTGCCATGAAGTGATGGGATCAGTTGTCATGATCTTAGTTTTCTGAATGTTAAATTTTAAGCCGACGTTTTCACTTTCCTCTTTCACTTTCATCAAGAGGCTTTTTAGTTCCTCTTCACTTTCTGCCATAAGGGTGGTGTCATCTGCATATCTGAAGTTGTTGATATTTCTCCCGGCAATCTTGATTCCTGCTTGTGCTTCATCCAGCCCAGCATTTCTCATGATGTACTCTGCATATACGTTAAATAAGCAGGGTGACAATATACAGACTTGACGTACACCGTTCCCGATTTGGAACCAGTCTATTGTTCCATCCAGTGCCAACTGTTGCTTTTTGATCTGCACACAGATTTCTCAGGAGACTGGTCAGGTGGTCTTATATTTCCATCTCTTCAAGAATTTTCCACAGTTCGTTGTGAGCCACACAGTCAAAGGGCTTTGGCATAGTCAATAGAGCAGAAGTAGATGTTTTTCTGGAACTCTTGTTTTTTTGATGATCCAAGGGATGTTGGCGATATGATCTCTGGTTTCGAGCCTTTTCTAAATCCAGCTAAAACATCTGAAAATTCTCAGTTCACATACTATTGAAGCCTGGCTTAGAGAATTTTGAGCATTACTTTGCTAGCTTGTGAGATGAGTGCATTGTGTAGTAGTTTGAACATTCTTTGGCATTGCCTTTCTTTGGGATTGGAATGAAAACTGACCTTTTCCAGTCCTGTGGCCATTGCTGAGTTTTTCAAATTTGCTGGCATATTGAGGCAGCACTTTCACAGCATCATCTTAGAATTTGAAAGCTCAACTGGAATTCCATCACCTCCGCTACCTTTGTTCACAGTGATGCTTCCTAAGGCCCACCTGACTTCACATTCCAGGATGTCTGGCTCTAGGTGAGTGATCACACCATCATGGTTATCTGGTTCATGAAGATCTCTTTTGCATAGTTCTTCTGTATATTCTTGCCACCTCTTTTTAATATCTTCTGCTTCTTTTAGGTTCCTGCCATTTCTGTCCTTTATTGTCCAGGCTGCATGTTTTAAAATTCATACCCAAATAACCTATTTGGATAGGAATTTGATATATACTTCTCCACTTAAAGGAGAAACAAATAATTATCACAATATTTGTGAAATTTTTTTCACTCTATCTAGGAGGATTTTTTTTCTATTCTGAGAGCAAGGCACAGCGTTTTAAAGTAGGACAACTTTTCTGGTAAATTGTCTCTGCATTTGCTGCCAAGGTAATTATATCAAATCATATCATGTCCCTTCTGGTGCAGCTTCCAGATCTTCACTGAAACAGCCTGATGCTATGGACACCGTGTCTGACTCTCTGTGCTGTCTGTAAGCAATTCCACCAATGTATCTAAATCTATCCTGGCAGAATCTCCCAAGAGCCTCCCAATATTACTAACAAACCAACAGCCAGACATAAGGAAAAATGTGGAAACAAATCAGCATATTTTATCCTCCACATTTTTGGAAGCAAAACCTATAGGAGAAATATGTTTCTTGTACAGCTCACTACTACTGACACCACTGTCCTCCTGGCCTCTCCCCTCCTGTCCTGGGGACTCTTGCATTGGCTTGGTCTCCTCGCCTTCATCCACATCATCCTTCTCAGTGACTTCACTAAAACAGAAACAATCAAGAAAGGATTTCTTGTCTCTCCTCCCACAAAATGTGGTGGTTTTGAACACCACAGTTAAAAAGCATTAATTCTTCAGTGCTCAGCCTTCTTTATAGTCCAACTGTCACATCCAAACATGACTACTGGAAAAAACATAGTTTTAACTAAATGGACCTTTATTGGCAAAGTAATGTTAGCCTCCTTTAATCTACTACATTTCCCAAGATCAAGTTCTCTCCCCTCCCTACCTTTTCTGGTCTTTTTTTTTTTTTTTAATAAATTATATTTAGAGTTTTGATCTTTCCTAAGGCTAGTGATATGTGGTACAATGCAGCAGCTTCCTGTTAGCCATACCACTATGAGAATGAAAAACTGATACACTTACAGCGATCCTGTACCCTTACAATCATTCTGTTTTTCACCTTTTCAGTACATTATTCAACAAGTTACATGAGAGTTTCAACTTCATTATAAAATAAGCTTTGTGTTAGATGATTTTGCTCATTTTGTTGTTACTCAGTTGCTAAGTCATGTCCAACTCTTTGCAACCCCATAACTGCAGGCTAATGTCAGTGTTCTAGGCTGAGCTAAACTGTGAGTTTCAGTAAGTAGATTAGATACATTTTTCACTTACAGTATTTTCAGCTTATGATGGGCTTATTGGGATGTAAACAAATCCATTTTCTTGATGAAGATTTGTAGCTGGGTTTGAACCTATTACTCTGCTTATTTTACTTTCAGAAATTAGTACTAAATACCACATATTTTTGTGCCATTTCCAGTGAACATTTTCTTATCTTCATCTTACTCCATCTCACATTCAATCTGGCATTCTCTCCTTATTAAAATCCTGTCCTGCCTTGGTTCCTAGGATGCCACATTGTCACACCCTTCCTCCTACCATCCAGGCCACTTCCCCTCAGTCTTCTTTCCTGACTCCTTATCTTCTGCCTGCCTTCCAAATATTATCATTTCTCAGGGCTCAGCCCAAGGATATCTCAACTCTCTCCTGAAAATCACTCATTTAATCCTAATATGTGAAAGTACATATAAATGCAAAAGAACCTCGTATTTATGTCTCCAGATTCAAATATCCAACTGTCAACTTGAAATCTCTACTTGCCATGCATGCATATTAAACCTCACATGTCTGAGGTAGAACTCAATTTCCAAACAAACTATTCTTCCAGGTATTCCCATCTACCTAGATAGTCCAGCCTAAAACTAACTGGAATGTTCTTCATAATTTTTCTCTCCCCCTTAACCTCCATCTATATTCAATTCAACAGCAAGTCCTCTAGATCCTACCTTCAAAATATGTCTTGAATCCATGTACTTGTTGTCAAATACTACCACCCTATTCGAAGCTGCCACTATCTTTCATTTGTAACACTACAATAGGTCAATTTTACAGTTTTTTTTCCCTCAAATCCATTTTGCATACAGTTACAGGAAAAAAATCATCTAGGAAGATGATACTTAGCAATCTTAATAACACATCCACAACTCTCTACCTACATTTCCAACCTCACCTATGTCACTCTCCTCACTTGTGAACTATGATCACATGAACTTTTCATTTCCTGGAGCAAATCATGGTCTCTCCTGTCTGGAAGTCCCACAGTGACCTTTATGAATCATAAACATTGAATAAGGTCCAGAGAGGAAGCCACTTGTTGAGTGGAAAGAGCATATTGATGTATTAGTTACCTACTACTACATGACAAATGTTTCCAGTATCATTCTGTCTAAAGTGAGACATGGACTAAAGTAAGATGTCTAAAGTAAGTGTCATTCTATCTAAAGTAAGATGGACACTCCTATCCAGTGACCAGGATCTTTGCCTGATTAGTTTCTTATTATCTTACATATTTTAGATTCAGTTCAGTTCAATTCAGTCGCTCAGTCATGTCCAAATCTTTGCAACACCATGAACTGCAGCAGGCCAGGCCTCCCTGTCCATCACCAACTCCCAGAGTCCACCCAAACCCACGTCCATTGAGTCGGTGATGCTATGCAACCATCTCACCCTCTGTTGTCCCCTTCTCCTCCTGCCTTCAATCCTTCCCAGCATCAGGGTCATTTCCAATGAATCAGTTATTTGCATGAGGTGGCCAAAGTATTGGAGTTTCAGTTTCAACATCAGTCCTTCCAATGAACACCCAGGACTGATCTCCTTTAGGATGGACTGCTTGGATCTCCTTGCAGTCCAAGGGACTCTCAAGAGTCTTCTCCAACACCATGGTTTGAAAGTATCAGTTCTTTGGTGCTCAGCTTTCTTTATAGTCCAATTCTCATATCCATACATGACTGCTGGAAAAATCATAGCCTTGACTAGACAGACTTTTGTTAACAAAGGAATGTGTCTTCTTTTTAATATGCTGTCTTGGTTGGTCATAACTTTCCTTCCAATGAATAAGTGTCTTTTTTTTTAATTTTCTTTACTTTATTGTGTTGGTTTTGCCATACAATCACATGAAACTGCCATGGGTTTATTTCAAGCCTTCAATCACCATCTGCAGTGATTTTGGAATCCAGAAAAATAAAGTCAGCCACTGTTTCCCCAGAGATATTTTAGATTGAATACCTCTAATTTCATAACCAGATTTCAGATCTCTTACTCTTTCCTTTTATAAGTTCTTTATAATCTTCCCTGATGGTTCAGATGGTAAAAAAAAAAATCTGCCTGCAATTAAGGAGACCCACATTTGATCCCTGGGTCAGGAAGAGCCCCTGGAGAAGGGAATGGTTACCCACTCCTGTACTCTTGCCTGGAGAAATCCATGGATAGAGCAGCCTGGTGGTCTGCAGTCCATGGGGTCACAAAGAGTCAGACATGACTGAGAGACTAACACTTCTACTTTCACTTCACTTATGGTCTGTTGTATCTCTACCTTTTGTTGTTGTTTAGTCACCAAGTCATGTCCATCTCTTTGCAACCTCACCCATGGACTGAAGGATGCAAAGCTTCCCTGTCCTTCACTATCTCCAGGAGTTTGTTCAAATTCATGTCCATTGAGTCAGTGATGCCATCCAACCATCTCATCTTCTGTCACTCACTTCTCCTCCTGCCTTCAATCTTCCCCAGCATGAGGATCTTTTCCAATGAGTCGATTCTTTGCAACAGATGGCCAAAGAACTGAAGCTTCAACTTCAGCATCAGTCCTTAAAATGAATATTCATGTGTTGGTTTCCTTTTAGATTGACTATTTTGATCTCCTTGCAGTCCAAGAGACTCACAAGAGTCTTATCCAACACCACACTTCAAAAGCATCAATTCTTCAATATTCAGCCTTCTTTACAGTGCAACTCTCACATCCATACTAGACTTTAAAACTCATAGCAAACCACCGTGTTGCCTCTAATTCTCCACTTTAAGCCCAAGTGCTTAGAACAGTGCTGTGCATGTATTAAACCTTTTTTAATACTTGTTGAATTAACATAACAATAAAGCTATAGAAGTTCATAGAATCAAAAATAATCAGTTTAAGAACTACAAAACCAAAAGACCTCTATAAGCAAACTGGTCACTTTTTGCAAAGGGTACATATGTTATCAGTATGCCTTGCATAATGACAACCCTATGTACAAGACAGCAAAAGAGACACAGATGTAAAGAACAGACTTCTGGACTCTGGGAGAAGGCAAGAGTGAGATGACTTGAGAGAACAGCATTGAAACATGTATTTTGCTATATATGAAATAGAATACCAGTCCAAGTCTGATGCATAAAACAGGGCACTCAAAGCCAGTGCACTGGGACAACATAGAGGGTTGGGGTGGTGAGGGAGGTGGGGAGGTTCAGGATGGGGGGATACATGTACACCAATGGCTGATTCATGTCAATGTATGGCAAAAACCACCACAATATTGTAAAGTATTTAGCCTCTAATTAAAATAAATAAATATTTTTTAAAATAAGCTTATGAAACAAAATAATTCAAAATTACTACATTCCCACTGCCAACAGATTCATGAATGTGTGGGTGCAAGGTTATGTTTCTTTCTTATACAATGTTTATTTTATACAATTCTAATTTCTGTTTTCAGTACCTTCTGATTTAAATTAAATGGGATGTCTCCCTTCAAACACTCTCAATTTCTCTTAGAGAATTTGACCTTAAAAGGCCACTTATCAGAAGCCTAAAAATGTCAGCATTTCCCCAGACACAGAGGCTTTCTTGTCTCATTTCTATAACCACTAAACTAAATGATAAATGAAAGATATTCTAAGGTTTCAGGTGTGGGGCGAACTATCAGAAGTCTTACTTGTAAAGCAGAATTGAAGTTAAAAAAAAAAAACAGTGGAATGAGACACAGTTCATGGGTTTCATGGGCATCAGCAGCCACAGGAAATCCTGCTAAAAAGTCAAGAAAAGCTTCTCCAGGGTAACCAATTTCAATTTATTTTGTTTCTTTTTATTTCTCTTCTCAGGTAACAAAAAACTTCAGTTGATATAAACCATTTTCACACATACAGCTTGTAATACAACCTATTTATATTCTTGTTTTATTTGGTTCAATTTCTCTCCTATAGTTCTCTTGGTATTAGAAGACCTTTTGGGAGAACAAGATGAGAGGAGTAGGTGGACATGGAGTACATCTGTCCTCATGGAAACGTCAGGAATACACCTTCAGAAACAGAAGTAAATGCAGAACACCAGCAGGGAGCAGAAAAGAGTACCTGATGAGTGGAAAAGAATATATAGAATCATGCAAAATTCGAGATCAAGTCCTAAGCCTTTGGAGTGGGAGCACTAACTCCAAGCCCTTAGACTACCAGAGAACTAACCCTGGGGATTATCAAATAATGAGAACCCAAACAAAGGAAACCATCTGAATACAAGATTCAGCATCACCCAAAAACCATAAGCACCCTGTGCAGGACGTGTCATCTAAACAACAAACAAAACAAAAATACAAACCCAAACATCAGCAGAGAGGATAAACCTCATTCAGGCTTACCTATCAGAGGAAAAACAAACAAAAACCAGCAGAAACCCCACCCTATACAAAACTTACACAAACCACTGAACCAAACTTAGGAGGGCAGAAACAAAAAGGAAGAAAGAATTCAACCTTGAAGCCTGGGAAAAGGAGACCTCAAACACAGTAAGTTTAAATATAAATAATAAAAAGACAAAAAAATTACTATACAAATGAAGTAACAAACTAGAAAAACAGAAGTACAAACAAATGAAGAGGAAATAGGCAAACTATCTGAAAAATAATTCAGAATAATGATAGTAAAGATGATCCAAAACCTCGAAAACAGAGTGGAGAAAATGCAAGAATCAATTAACAAAGACCTAGAAGAATTAAAGAATAAACATAAAGAGATAAACAACAAAATTACTAAAATTAAAAATACTCTAGAAAGAATCAATAGCAGAATATCTGAAGGAGAAGAATGAATTAGTGAGCTGGAAGATAAAATGATGGAAATAACTTCTGAAGAGCAGAATTAAAAAAAAAAGAATGAAAAGAACTGAGGATAGTCTCAGAGACCTCTGGGACAATATCAAACCCACCAACATTCAAATTATAGGAGTCCCAGAAGAAGAGAAAAAGAAAGGGTATGAGAAAATTTTTTGAAGAGATTATAGCTGAAAATTTCCCCAGGATGGAAAAGGAAATAGTCAATCAAGTTCAAGAGGTGCAAAGAGTCTCATGAAGGATAACCCAAGGAGAAACACACGAATACACATGCTAATCAAATTAACAAAGACTAAACACAAAGAAAGAATATTCAAAGTATCAAGAGGAAAGCAATAAGAGGCATACAAGGAAAAGCCCATACATTTAACAGTTGATCTTTCAAAAGAAACTCTGCAGATCAGAAGGAAATGGTAGGATATATTTAAAGGACTGCAAGGGGGAAATCTACAGCCAAGATTACTGTACCCGGCAAGGATCTCATTCAAAATTGATAGAGAAATCAAAAGCCTTTCAGATAAGCCTAAGGTAAGAGAATTAAGTACCACCACCAAATCACCTTTAAAATAAATGTTAAAGGACTTATATAGTCAAGAAATACAAGAGAAGGGAAAAAGTCTACAAAACCAACCCCAAACAGTTAAGAAAATGCAATAGGAACATATATCAGTAATTACTTTAAATGTAAATAGATTAAATGCTCCAACCAAAAGACACAGACTGGCTGAATGGATACAAAAACAAGACCCATGTATATATGCTGTCTACAAGAAACCCACTTCAGACCTAAAGACAGATATACACTGAAAGGTTGACAATGGAAATGGGAAGAAAAAGAAAACTGGAGTATCAATCCTCATATCAGACAAACTAGGTCTTGAAATAAAGATTACAATAGATAAGGAAGGACACTACATAATGATGAAGGGATCAATCCAAGAGGAAGACGTAACAATTGCAAATATCTATGCACCCACCATAGGAACACCTCAATACATAAGACAAACACTTACAGACATAAAGGGAGAAACTGACAGTAACACAATAATAGTAGGAGACTTTAACACCCCACTTACATCAATGGACAGATCATCAAAACATAAAATTAATAAGGAAACACATGTT
This sequence comes from Antilocapra americana, assembly GCA_007570785.1. Taxonomy (NCBI): domain Eukaryota; kingdom Metazoa; phylum Chordata; class Mammalia; order Artiodactyla; family Antilocapridae; genus Antilocapra; species Antilocapra americana. The sequence continues at coordinate 4,320,690 of ML661334.1, read as the reverse complement.
TTAAATGACAGATTAGATGAGATGGGTCTCACTGAAATTTTCAGGACATTCCATCCAAATGCAGAAGAGTACACTTTCCTCTCAAGTGCACATGGAACATTCTAAAGGATAGACCACATCTTGGGTCACAAATCAAACCTCAGTAAATTTAAGAAAATTGAAAATTTAAGAAAATTGAAATCATATCTCATCTGACCACAATGTTATGAGACTAGGTATCAATTACAAGAAAAAAAACTGTTAAAAAAAAAAAACACAAGCACATGGGGATTAAGCAATATGTTTCTAAATAGCAAACAGGCTACTGAAGAAATCAAAGGGAAATCAAAAAATTTATAGAAACAAATGAACATGAAAACATGACAACTCAAAACCTATGGGATGCAGCAAAAGCAGTTCTAAGATCTAGCAATACAATCTTACCTCAAGAAACAAGAAAAACATCGAATAGACATCCTAACCTTGCACCTAAAACAACTGGGAAAAGAAGAACAAAAATGCCCTAAATTAATAGAAGTAAAGAAACCATAAAGATCAGAGCAGAAATAAATGGAAAAGAAATGAAAGAAGCAATAGTAAAGATTAATAAAACTAAAAGCTGATTTTTTCAGAAGATAAATAAAATTGACAACCATTGAGCCAAACTTATCAACAAAAAAAGAAGGAAGAATTAAATCAACAAAATTAGAAATGAAAAAGGAGAATTACAACAGACAATGTGGAAATACAAAGGATTATTAGATAATACTATGAACAACTATACGGCAATAAAATGGATAACCTGGAAGAAATGGACAGATTCTTAGAAAAGCAGGCTGGTCTGAATCCTGGCAAGAATGGAAGAAGAGGTGGTCCATATGAGATGATAAAAAGACCCATGGGTGTAAAAGAAGAAGTAAAGCTCTCACTGTTGGCAGATGACATAATACTGTACATAGAAAATTCCAAAAATACTATCAGAAAATTACTAGAGCTAATCAATGAATTTAGCAAAGTCACAAGATACAATAGTAATACACAGAAGTAACCTGCATTTATATATACTAACGATGAAAACTCAGAAAGAAAAATTAAGGGATCAATCCCATTCACCATTGCAACAAAAAGAATAAAATACCTAGGAATAAACTTACATAAAGAGATAAAAGAATTGTACACAGAAAATTATAAGACATTAATGCAAGGAGATCCAACCAGTCCATCCTAAAGGAGATCAGTCCTGGGTGTTCATTATAAGGTCTGATGTTGAAGCTGAAACTCCAGTACTTTGGGAACCTCATGTGAAAAGTTGTCTCATTGGAAAAGATCCTAATGCTGGGAAGGATTGGGGGCAGGAGGAGAAGGGGATGACAGAGGATGAGATGGCTGGATGGCATCACCAACTCGATGGACATAGGTTTGGGTAAACTCCGGGAGTTGGTGATATACAGGAAGGCCCGGAGTGCTGCAGTTCATGGGGTGGCAAAGAGTCAGACACGACTGAGCGACTGAATTGAACTGAACTGAATGAAAGAAATCATAAACGACATAAATAGATGGAGAAATATTCCATGTTCCTGGGTAGGAAGAATCAATCTTGTGAAAATGACTATACTACCAAATGCAATCTACAGATTCAGTGTGATTCCTACTAATTTACCAATGGCATTTTTCACACAACTAGAACAAAATATTTCACAGTTCTTATGGAAAAACCAAAGACCTTGAATAGTCAAAGCAGTCTTGAGAAAGAAGGATGGAGCTGGAGGAATCAACCCTCCTGACTTCAAATTATACCACAAAGCTGCAGTCATCAAAACAGTATGGTCCTGGCACAGAAACAGAAATATAGGCCAATGGAACAAGATAGAAAGCCCATAAATAAGCTCATGCACCTATGGATATCTTATTTTTGACAAAGGAGGCAAAAATATACAATTGGGCTAAGAGAGCATGTTCAATAAATGGTGCTGGAAAAACCTGAACAGCTACATGTAAAAGAATGAAATTAGAACACTTCCTAACACCATACACAAAGATAAACTCAAAATGGATCAAAAACCTGAAAGTAAGACCAGAAATGAGGAAACTATTAGAGGAAAACATAATCAGAATATTCAATGACATAAGTCAAAGCAAGATCCTCTATGACCCACCTCCTACAATAACAGAAATAAAAATGAAATAAACAAGTGGGACCTGATTAAACATAAAAGCTTTTGCACAGCAAAGGAAACTCTAAGCAAGGTGAAAAGACAACTCTCAGAATGGGAGAAAATAATAGCTGATGAAACGACCAACAAAGGATTAATTTCCAAAATAATTTCCAGGTCATACAACTAAACACCAGAAAAACAAACAACCCAATCAAAAAGTGGGGAAAAGACCTAAACAGACATTTCTCCAAAGAAAACATACAGATGGATAACAAACACATGAAAAGATGCTCAACATCGCTCATTATTAGAGAAATGCAAATCAAAACCACAATGAGATACCACCTCACACCAGTCAGAATCATCAAAAAGTCTACAAACAATAATGCTGGAGAGAGTGTGGAGAAAAGGGAACACTCTTGCACTGTTGGTGGGAAAATAAATTGATACATCCACTATGGAAGATGGTATGGAGATTCCTTTAAAAAGTAGGAATAAAACCAGCATATGACCCAGCAATCCCACTGCTAGGCATATAGTCTGAGGAACCCAAAATTGAAAAAGACACATGTATCTCATTTTTCACTGCAGCACTATTTACAATAGCTAGAACATGGAAGCAACCGGAATGCCCATTAACAGATGAGTGGATAAAAAGGTGTGGTACAATACACAATGAAATATTACTCGGCCATAAAAGGGAATGCATTTGAGTCAGTTCTCATGAGGTGTATGAACAGGTTCTACACTTTGTTCATTCTGTTATACAGAATTACAGAGTTAAGTAAGTCAGAAAGGAAAAGATAAATATTGTATTCTAACACATATATATGGAATCTAGAAAAATGGTACCCAAGAATTTGTTTGCAGGGCAGCAGTGGAGAAACAGACATAGAGAATACACTTATGGACATGGGGAGAGGGGAGGAGAGGGTGAGATGTGTGGAGAGAGTAACAAGGAAACTTATATTACCATACATAAAATAGATAGCCAATGGGGATGTGCTGTATGGCTCAGGAAACTCAAACAGGGGCTCTGTATCAACCTAGAGGGGTGTGATGGGGAGGGAGATGGAAGGGAGGTTCAAAAGGGAGGGGATACGTGTATACCTATGGCTGATTCATGTTGAGGTCTGACAGAAAACAACAAAATTCTTTAAAGCAATTATCCTTCAATTAAAAAATAAAAACAAATGAAACAAAACAAAAGTCCTTTTGATGGTTGCTGTGCTTTCCATTTTGAAGTCATTGACCTCTGTTCCCTACAGAGGATGCCCTGTGAGTGACAGCCTTATTTGCAGAGAACAGGGAAGGACTTGACAGCTATTTCAACCTGCCGACCGAGATAGCCTCAAGAATGCTGCAAGTGCCACAAATGGAGAAACAGCGTCACATAACCAAACTGTTTCCGTGTTGTTCACTAATAGCATTTTCTGATGTGTGCCTCTTGAGAGAAAGATTTGCCAAAAGGAAGGTGGGCTGGGTAATTTCTTTTCTACCTTTCATATGACTTTCACAGTCTTCAAACTCTCAAAAGCATAGAGAGTGCTTTAAAATTGCAAATAATGAGAATGAATGTTTTTTAAAGATGGTATTATTTTGAATTAAAGCACAATGCCTTCTTGAGATTGATGTTCTCTATACACCAAAGTTTAAGCAACAAAATGATGCTTTTTATCTATTTAAAAAGTATATCTAAGAGTATGCCAAAATATTAATTTGATCTACGTCATTGCCTTAAAACATATGATTAGGTATTCAATTATCTATTTTCTTGTTGCCTTTAGTCTCTTGTTCAACTTGTTCACCCAATTTAATAGACATTTCTTAAATGCCTACCATGTACAGGCAAAATTTCTAGTAGTTAAAATTAAACTAAAAATTCACTTTTTCAGTTGCATCCAAGAAACATGAGGTAGTTTCCAGTCTTTCAGGAAAGAGAGAAATGTGGATGATAGAGCCACAGTGGTCGTGAGAGGGTTCTCAAGCTTCTCTTCTCCTATGATCTGTCTGAGCCCAAGTCTTTCACCTGAATCAGAATCTGTTTCTTCTAATTTATGGGATCTCCCATCTTCATTCACCTCATAATCAGAGTATTCAAAACAGATTCTGCCATTTTTCCCAACACCAGTCTGTTTCCCATTTCTAGAATCCTAATTGCCAAAGTAATAACCATCAGTGAGCACTTAGTATGCGGGAGGCATTGCACTATGTTACACAGATTTTCTGATATAAAGGTTCAAAATATTCTACAAACTAGGTTATATTATTAGTCTGCTTTGCAAGCAAGGAAACCAAGGCTTGTACAGGTTAGTAACAAACCCAGATAACTAGCAAGTGGTAGATGTAGGCAGGTGATGAAAAATCACATTCTAGGACTATGCTGTCCAGTAGCATGAGTGACCTGGGCATTTGGAATTTGACTAATGCAACTAACAAACTCTTTGATTTAATTTAAATTTAAAGGCAAATACTTAATTATTTTCAAATATAAATTTTATGAAATCTACAGATCAAGAATTTCTGATGAAAATTAGCATCTGAGTTGATATGTGCTATAACTGTAAAATACAGATCAGATTCTGAAGTCCTAGTAAGAAAAAAAAAAGAATGTATAATACTGATAATTTTTTATATTGGCTACATGCTGAAATTATATTTTGGATATCTTAGGCTTGATATAATTATACTATTATAATTAGTTTCCCTATTTATTTTTAGAGCTTCCCAGGTGGCTTAGTGATAAAGAATTCACCTGCCAAGCAGGAGACATGTGTTTGAACTCTGGGTCAGAAGGATCCCCTGGAGAAGGCAATGGAAACCCACTCGAGTATTCTTGCTTTGGAAATCCCTTGGACAGAGGAGCCTGGCAGATTACAGGCCATGGAGTCGCAAAACAGTTGGACACAACTTAGTGACTTAATATTAACAGCATTTATTTTTACTTTTTAAATGTGTTTATGAGAAAAGTTTTAATTACAGCTATGGCTCAAAGTGAGCTAGAAGGTAGAGTAGTGGAAATCACTGAAACTGAACAGAAGAATAAAGAATAAAAAGAACTGAGAACAGTTTAGGAGGCTGCCACAACAACATCAAGTGCACTAACATTCACATAATGTCCTAGAAGGAGAAGATTGAGAGAGGAGACAGAGAACATATTCAGACATAATAGCTGAAAACCTCTCTAACCTGGAAAAGGAAACAGACATCCAGGTCCAGGAAACAGAGTCCCCTAATAGCCAAAATGTGGACTCAACCTACATGTCCATCAACAGATGAATGAATAAAGAAAATGTGATATCCCTGTAATGGAATGTTAGGCAGTTTTTAGAGAAATAATTTCTGTCATTTACAACATGGATAAAATTGGAGGACATTATGCTAATTGAAATAAGTCAGACAGAGAAAGACAAATATTGTATGATTTCATTTATATATGAAATCTAAAAAGGTTTAACTCATAGAAGCAGACAGCAGCATGGTGGGTGCCAGGGGCTGGCAAGAGAGAGGAAAGGAGAGATGCTGATCAAAGGGTTCAGTTCAGTTCAGTTCAGTCCCTCAGTCGTGTCTGACTCTTTGCGACCCCATGAACCGCAGCACGCCAGGCCTCCCTGTCTGTCAACAACTCACGGAGTCTACCCAAACCCATGTCCACTGAGTCAGTGATGCCATCCAGCCATCTCATCCTCTGTCATCCCCTTCTCCTCCTGCCCCCAATCCTTCCCAGCATTAGGGTCTTTTCCAATGAGTCAACTCTTCGCATGAGGTGGCCAAAGTACTGGAGTTTCGGCTTCAACATCAGTCCTTCCAATGAACACCCAGGACTGATCTCCTTGAGGATGGACTGCTTGGATCTCCTTGCAGTCCAAGGGACTCTCAAGAGTCTTCTCCAACACCACAGTTCAAAAGCATCGATTCTTCGGCACTCAGCCTTTTTCACTGTCCAACTCTCTCATCCATACATGACTCCTGGAAAAACCATAGCCTTGACTAGATGGACCTTTGTTGGCAAAGTAATGTTTTTGTTTTTTAATATGTTGCCTAGGTTGGCCATAACTTTCCTTCCAAGGAGTAGGTGTCTTTTGATTTCATGGCTGCAATCACCATCTGCAGTGATTTTGGAGCCCCAAAAAATAAAGTCTGACACTTTTCCCACTGTTTCCCCACCTATTTCCCATGACCCAATGGGACCAGATGCCATGATCTTCGTTTTCTTAATGTTGAGCTTTAAGCCAACTTTTTCACTCTCCTCTTTCACTTTCATCAAGAGGCTCTGTAGTTCCTCTTCACTTTCTGCCATAAGGGTGATGTCGTCTGCATATCTGAGGTTATTGATATTTCTCCTGGCAATCTTGATTCCATCTTGTGCTTCTTCTAGCCCAGAGTTTCTCATGATGTACTCTGCATATAAATTAAATAAGCAGGATGACAATATACAGCCTTGACGTATTCCTTTTCCTATTTGGAACCAGTCTGTTGTTCCATGTCCAGTTCTAACTGTTGCTTCCTGACCTGCATACAGGTTTCTCAAGAGACAGGTCAGATGGTCTGGTATTTGTACTTTGTTCTATTTATTAAATCAAAGAAAATGAGTTTCTTCACTCAAAAATTAAAATCCAAACTCCCATTTTAAAACTTTATTAATTTATTAATTCATCCCATTCATATTATACATATAAATTGAGTACCTATGTGACAGACTGTGTAATTGTCACCAAGGAATAAAAGTGAATAAAGCAAATGTAGTTCCTAAAAAAAAAAAAAATTTTCCACAGTTTATTGTGATCCACACAGTCAAAGGCTTTGGCATAGTCAATAAAGCAGAAGTCGATGTTTTTCTGGAACTCTCTTGCTTTTTTGATGATCCACCGGATGTTGGAAATTTGATCTCTGGTTCCTCTGCCTTTTCTAAAACCAGCTTGAACATCTGGAAGTTCACAGTTCATGTATTGCTGAAGTCTTGCTTGGAGCATTACTTTACTAGCATGTGAAATGAGTGCAGTTGTGTGGTAGTTTGAGCATTCTTTGGCATTGGTTTTCTTTGGGATTGGAATGTAAACTGACCTTTTCCAGTCCTGGGGCCATTGCAAAGTTTTCCAAATTTGCTGGCATACTGAGTGTAGCACTTTCACAGCATCGTCTTTTAGGATTTGAAATAGCCCATCACCTCCACCAGCTTTGTTTGTAGTGAGGCTTTCTAAGACCCACTTTACTTTACCTTCCAGGATGTCTGGCTCTAGCTGAGTGTGAGTGATCACACCATTGTGATTATCTGAGTCTTGGAGATCAAAGGGTACAAAGGTTCAATTATGCAAGATGAATAAGTTCTGAAGGTCTAATGTACAGTGTGGTAACTATAGTTCATAATATTGCATTATGTAATTGAAATTAGTAATTGAAATGTCTCCACTACTATATAGGGCTTCCCTCATAGCTCAATCAGAAAAGAATCTGTTTTCAATGCAGAAGACCTGGGTTCGATTCCTGGGTTGGGAAGATCCCCTGGAGAAGGAAATGGCAACTCACTCCAGTATTCTTGCCTAGAGAGTCCCATGGATGGAGGAGCCTAATAGGCTACAATCCATGGGGTCACAAGAGGTGGACATGATTTAGTGACTAAACCACCACCACCACTACCACTATATATATGTGTGTCTATATATATATATAAAGATACACATATAGATATAGATATAGATAGATATATATATGAGATAACAGATACATTAATTATCTTATTATATCTCTTCACATAATTACATTGTGATTACATTTGATGCATATATTGAAACATGTTATACACTAAAAATATACTATTTTTATTTATCAATTATACTTAATAAAGGAAAATTAAAAATTAATTAAAAATTTAACTGCAATATAATCAGAAGACAGAAAATTAGAGCAGAAGGAAAAGGGAACATAGAAAAAGTCAAAGTACCAAATGAGATCATAGAAATAAGCAAAAACAGTAGGAATAACAATTAAATTAAATGGACAATAGTGAAAAGACAGACATTTTAAAGTTGGTAATTAAAGAAAAATATCCAGCTCTATGCAACTTACAAAAGACAAATGTTAAAATTCAAAGGACAGAGAAAGAAAGTTAAGGCATGGAAAAACTATCCAGGTAAATTTAGCCAAACTAAAACCAGTATAACTCTATTAATATTGAAAAGGTGTGTGGGAGTAGGGGATGAGACTAGTAGCTCTGAAACTTAATTGTATATTGGAATAATTGGGGGAAATTTTTTTAAGTTACAAATGTCTCACACCAATTAACTCAGAATTTCTTAAGTTTAGACCTCAACATGGATGTTTCTAAAAGTCTGCTAGGTGACAATGATGCCAAATCAGCATCAAAACTTATACATTAAGGCAAAAAACATCTTTAGGGGATGCAGAGATTCACCATATGTTAATGAACATATGTTAATAAAATATATAACTAGGAAGACATTAAAATCCTAAGTCAGTATATAAATAATGATACAACTTCAATATATGGGTAAAGCAATATTTGACAGATTTGGAAGAATATTTTTAAGATTTTAAACACTATTCTTAATAAAAGAGAGCTCAATTAGAAAAAAGCTAGAGGGATAAGTAACATACTTGGGAAATTTGAACTACTTATATACCTAGTTATTCAGTAATTACCAAAGAAAGCACATGGAACACTAACAATATTTATTATCTACTTGACTTTAAACCAAGTCTCAGTAAAACACAAGAAAATTGTGCCACCATATAAATGATATCCTCTTATCAAAATAAAGTAAATTCGGAAATAAAAAATATTTCAAACTCAAGTATTTAGTCATTTGAATTTTTATATAATTTTTATAAATTATATATAATTTAGTAATCAAATAAGATATAATAATGGAGTTAGAAAATAGTAGAACTAAATAATAAGTAAAATATTATATATCCAAACTTGGAAAATGTTGTTCAAATAGTTCTTAGAGAAGAATTTCAAAATTTAAATACCTATGTTTATTAAAGAATATTTAAAACACACTTAAGAATTCATCCTAAATAGCTATTTTAAAATAAAGTAACGAATTATACTTAATGTTGTTTTAAAGGGATGGTATAAAATAATAATAATATCTAATTAGTGGAGGTTAAAAATAAGATAGTCTTAAAATATTGGACAATAATTAGATACAGGATACAATAGGCAAGAGGAAGCAAGTAAAGGCAGAAAACTTTCAAAGACAGAAATAAAATTGTCTCTATCTGCAGATGACATATCCAGAAAATCCAAGGGAATCAATATAAAAAGAAGTACAAACATTAAGAGAGTTTAGCAATGAAATTCTAATTTTATTATAGAGATAGCAATAGTTTTGAAATGTACAAGCAATAACTAGGTAGAAGATACAATGAATGAAAAGACTCAACTTATAGAAACAACAGCAAAGAAATTTGCTTGATTACAACAAAGAAAGAAAAGTGGAGTCGCTCAGTTGTGTCCGAGTCTTTGTGACCCCATGGACTGTAGCCCACCAGGCTCCTCCATCCATGGGATTTTCCAGGCAAGAGTACTGGGGTGGGCTGCCATTTCATTCTCCAGGGGATCTTCCCGACCCAAAGATGGAACCCAAGTCTCCCACATTGTAGACAGATGCTTTACCATCTGAGCCACCAGGGAAGTCAAGACATATGTAAATTTGAGGAAATTTTCCTATTACATATGAAATATAAAACAGTAGACGAGCAAATGAAAAGATGAACAATGTTTTTGAATAGGAAGACTAAACATCATAAATATATCAATTCTCCCTAAGTTAATTTGTAAATTTTCTTCAATCCTCCAGAAATGCCAGTAAGTTTTTCCCCAGATACACTAAGTCAATTTTAAAGTTAATATTTAAAAATAAGCAAGCAAAAATAAAACAAGGTGGGAAGGTTCTGATAATCCATTTCACCATAATACAAATATACTTAACACCATGTAATGCACACTTAAAAATGGTTAAGAAGTATTAATAAATTTTATATTTTTTACCACAATTTAAGAAAATAAAAACAGGATAAACACTCCTTCACACTGATCTCTTAAGCATTTTCATCAAGCATTACACATGAGGCCTTCTATTCTTAAGGAATCTTTATCTATGAACTAGAAATACTGATCACCCTGAATTTTATTTCTCCTTTTCTGGAGGCTCAGATGGTAAGGAATCTGCCTGCAATACAGGAGATCTGGTTTCAATCCCTGGGTCAGAAAGATCCCCTGGAGAGGGGAAATGGCTACCCACTCCGGTGCTCTTGCATCTATGGACAGAGGAGCCTGGCAGGCTTCAATCCATGGGATTGCAAAGAGTCAGACAGGACTGAGTGACAAACACTTTAATTTTTTCACTTTCAATACAATTGTGCTTAGTTCAGTGCTTGGCATGGAGTGAGATCAATAAATATAATTTACAGGTAACTTACTACTTTCCTTGTAAATGTGCTGTTATCAGTAAATATATATATATATATATATATATGCATATATATATATATATATATTTAGTGAGAAAGAAAAGGCACCACAAAAACCTGGGAAAAAAAGAAAAATATGACAGAAGTTAACTCAAATAGATATTAAAATACTATTATAAAGCCTCTATATTTAAAACTGTGTGCTATCTAGAAAAATCAATGAATAGTCTTCAAAAACCAATGGGTCAAGAGAAAGTATGTAGAAATAGGCCTATGTGTGTATGTAAATTTATTATGTAATAAAAATAGTATCTCAAATCAGTGGAGGAGGGCAATACAGAAATATTAATAATGGTATTGAGAAACTGAATAGTCATTTGGAAGACAGTATCATTGGACCTATATGTCACAATATACACCAAGATAAACCCCAAATGAATTAAATATCTAAATGTAGATGGGTGGGAAGGAAGGCAGAAGGGAGGGAAGGAGAGAAGCAGGGTGGAAGAAAGGCAGGAGGGAGGGAGGGGAGGGAAAAAAAGGGAGGGAGGAGGAAAATAAGAAAGGAAGGGGGGGGAAATTGACAGAAGTACTATAATAAGATGTGAATAAATTCCTCTATTACCTGGAAAAGGGAAAGAAGTTCCTAACCATGACTCAATGTCCAGAAGTAATAAAATAAAAAAGGATCATTTTGAAAAATTAAAAATAAACAAGATTTTTTAGGCAAAAAAAAATACTATAGCCAAACTCAAAAGAGAAATAATAATGATAAACCAGGAAAAAATATTTGCAATTTACATCAGAGCCCAGCTGATATACCTGATATATAAAGAGTTTCTTTAAAAACTCAGAAGAAAAATAAAGTAGTTGAAAAATAGTACACAAGATACCTAGAGGAATGGCAAAATCCAAAACACTGACAATACAAAATGCTGGTGAAGATATAGAGCAAGAGGAACTCTCATTCAATGCTGATAGGAATGCAAAATGGTACATCCATTTGGGGAGATTATTTGGCAGTTTTTTTTATAAAACTAAACAGGGCTTCCTTGTGGTTCAGATGGTAAAGAATCTGCCTGCAATGCAGGAGATTCAAGTTCAATTCTTGGGTTGGGAAGATGTCTCTCAGGAGGTGAATGGATAATCTGTCACAGCCAGACTATGGAATATTATTTAGTGCTAAAAGGCACTGAGCTGTTAAGTCATGAAAAGACACGAAGGAAACTTGAGTGCATATTACCAAGTAATAGAAGCTAATTTGAAAAAGCTATATACTGTATGATTCTAACTGTATAGCATTCTAGAAAAGATAAAAATACGGAAATAGTCAAAAGACCAGGGGTTGCCAGAGGTTGTGGGGAGGTGGGGGTGTATAGACAAGCACAGAGGATTTTTAGGGCAGTGAAACCATTTTGTTGTTGTTTAGTTACTAGTTCAGTTCACTTCAGTCCTGTCACTCCGTCATGTCAGACTCCATCCGACCCTGCAGCACACCAGGATTCCCTGTCCATCACCAACTCCTGGAGTTTATTCAAACTCATGTCCATCAAGTCGGTGATGCCATCCAACCATCTCATCCTTTGTCATCCCCTTCTCCTCCTGCCTTCAATCTTTCCCAGCATCAGGGTTTTCTCCAGTGAGTCAGTTCTTAGCATCAGGTGGTCAAAATATTGGAGCTTCAGCTTCAGCTTCAGTCCTTCCAATGAATATTCAGGACTGATTTCCTTTAGGATGGACTGGTTGTATCTCCTTGCAGTCCAAGGGACTCTTATGAGTCTTCTCCAACACCACAGTTTGAAAGCATCAATTCTTTAATGCTCAGCTTTCTTTATAGTCCAACTCTCACATCCATACATGACTACTGGAAAAACCATAGCTTTGACTAGACGGACCTTTGCTGGCAAAGTAATGTCTCTGCTTTTTAATATGCTGTCTAGGTTGGTCATAGCTTTTCTTCCAAGGAGTAAGTGTCTTAATTTCATGGCTGAAGTCACAATCTGCAGTGATTTTGGAGCTTAAGAAAATAAAGCCTCTAACTGTTTCCATTGTTTCTCCATCTATTTGCCATGGACTAATGGGACTGGATGCCAGGACCTTAGTTTTCTGAATGTTGAGTTTTAAGCCAACTTTTTCACTCTCCTCTTTCACTTTCATCAAGAGGCTCTTTAGTTTTTCTTCACTTTCTGCCAGAAGGGTGTTGCCATCTGCATATCTGAGGTTATTGATATTTCTCCTGGTGATGTTGATTCCAGCTTGTGCTTCATCCAGGCCAGCATTTCTCATGATGTACTCTGCATGTAAGTTAAATAAGCAGGGTGACAATATACAGCCTTGATGTACTTCTTTCCCAATTTGGAACTAGTCTGTTGTTCTATGTCTGGTTCTGTTGCTTCTTGACCGGCATATTGATTTCTCAGGAGGCAGGTCAGGTGGTCTGGTATTCCCATCTCTTGAAGAATTTCCCACAGTTTGTTGTGATCCACACAGTCAAAGGTTTTAGCATAGTCAATAAAGCAGAAATAAATGTTTTTATGGAACTTTCTTGCTCTTTTGATGATCCAAGGGATGTTTACAATTTGATCTCTGGTTCCTCTTCCTTTTCTAAATCTAGTTTGACTATCTAGAAGCTCGTGGCTCATATATTTTTGAAGCCTTGCTTGGAGAATTTTGAGCATTACTTTGCTGGCGTATGAGATGAGTGTAATTGTGCGGTAGTTTGAGCATTCTTTGGCATTGTCCTTCCTTGGGATTGGAATGAAAACTGATGTTTTCCAGTCCTGTGGCCACTGCTGAGTTTTCCAAATTTACTCGCATATAGAGTGCAGCATTTTCACAGCATCATCTTTTAGGGTTTGAAATAGTGCAACTGGAATTCCATCACCTCCACTAGCTTTGTTCATAGTGATGCTTTCTAAGGCCCACTTAACTTCACATTTCAGGATATCTGGCTCTAGGTTGGTGATCACACCATTGTGGTTTTCTAGGTCATGAAGATATTTTTTGTATAGTTCTTTTGTGTATTCTTGCCATCTCTTCTTAATATCTTCTGCTTCTGTTAGGTCCATAACATTTCTGTCCTTTATTAGGTCCATCTTTGCATGAAATGTTCCCTTGGTATGTCTGATTTTCTTGATGAGATATCTAGTCTTTCCCATTCCATTGTTTCCTCTATATCTCAGCATTGATGACTGAGGAAGGCTTTCTTATCTCTCCTTGCTATTCTCTGGAACTCTGAATTCAAATGGGTATATCTTTCCTTTTCTCCTTTGCCTTTAGCTTCTTTTCTTTTCTCAGCTATTTGTAAGGCCTCTTCAGACAACCATTTTGCCTTTTGCATTTCTTTTTCTTGGGAATGGTCTTGATCACTGCCTCCTGTAAGTGTCATGAACCTCCATCCATAGTTCTTCAGGCACTGTGTCTATCAGATCTAACCCCTTGAATCTATTTCTCACTTCCACTGTATAATTGTAAGGGTTTGATTTAGGTCATACTTGAATGGTCAGTGGTTGTCCCTACTTTCTTCAATTTAAATCTGAATTTGGCAATAAACGGTTCGTGATCTGAGCCACAGTCAGTTCTCCATCTTATTTTTGCTATCTGTAGGGAGATTCTCCATCTTTGGCTCAAAGAATATAATCAATCTGATTTCTGAATTGACCATCGGTGATGTCCATGTGTAGAGTCTTCCCATGTGTTGTTGGAAGAGCATTTGCTATGACCAGTGCATTTCTCTTCACAAAACTTGGTTAGCCTTTGATCTGCTTCATTTTGTAATCCAAGGCCAAATTTGCCTGTTACTCCAGGTATCTCTTAACTTCCTACTTTTGCATTTCAGTTTAGTCACTAAGTCGTATCCAACTTTTTTGCGATCTGATGAACTATAGCCTGCCAGGCTCTTCTGTCCATTGGATTTCCCAGATAAGAATACTGGAGCAGGTTGCCATTTCTTTCTACAGGGGATCTTCCTGACCCAGGCATCAAACCAACGTGTCCTGCATTGTCAGGTGGATTCTTTACCACTGAGCTACCAGGGAATCCCTTGAAACTGTTTTGTATAATAGCACAATATTGGATGTATGTTATGTTACAGGGTATATGTTTGTCAAATATACACATAGAATGGACAATACCAATTAGGGAGTCCTAATGCCAACTATAGACTTTGGGTGGAAATGAAGTGTTAATGACTATCCAATGAAACAAGTGTCCACTCTGGAGGGTGTGTACATGTGGTCATAAGGTTGTATGGGAATTCTATGTACTTTTCCTGCACTTTTATGTCCATCTAAAACTACCCTAAAAAATAGTCTACTAAAAACAAATTAATAAATTAGTCCAAAATATATGCAATTAGAGTCCCATAAAAGGAGGAAAGGCAGGAAAAAATATTTAAGGAAATAGTGGTTGAAATTTGATGAAAACTATAAAGTAGCAGGGTCTTCCATGGTGGCTCAGAGAGTATAGAATCTGCCTGCAAATGCAAGATACCCAGGCTTGATCCCTGGGTTGGGAAGAACCCCTGGAGAAATGAATAGCTACCCGTTCCAGTGTTCTTGCCTGGAGAATTTCATGGACAGAGGAGCCTGGCAGGCTACAGTCCATGGGGTGACAAAGAGTCAGACATGACTGAGCAACTAACACTTTCACTTTTTTCACAAAGCAGCAGATCCAAGATGCTCAATAAATTCCAAGAAGAAATGTTAAAAAGGTACATCATAATCAAATTGCTTAAAGTAAGTGACAAAGAGATAATGTTAAGGCTAGGGAGGGGGAAGTTATACATATTTATTTTTAAAAAGATAATTATTACAGCTGACTTCTAGATAAAAAATCCTGCTGGCCAGAAAACAATAGAATAATATATTTAAAGTAATGAAAGAAAGAGCTTGTCAATATACAATGCTATACTCAATAAAACTATCCTCTAAAAGTGGAACCAAAATGAAGACTTATTCAGACCAATAAAAGCTGAGAGAATCTCACCAGCACACCTGCACCTGAGCAACCAAGATAATGAACTACAGGTCTACAGGTTAAGCTATGAAAGCTTAACATTAATTAGTTTCATTAATCAATTAATTTCATTCAGTAAATTAATTTTGTGGACTGTTGCTGCATCAGATACTCTGACTTAGTGGTTCACAAGCTTGGCTACATAGTAGAACTATCTGAGAATCTTTCTTAAATTATAGTTACCCATGTCCTAGCCCAGAGCAGTTAAGTTAGACAGTAAGAGGGGCCGGAGCTCCTTGGGTGATTATAATATTCCAGTAGGGATTAAACCAGTTTCGTAACTTCACCTCTTACATCCTAGTCCATTTCCAATGTCCAACCTGTCTTGCTGAAAATAGCTGACAAACAGATCAGGTATGTTTTCTACCAGTTAAATAAAAAGAAATATAGCAAATAGGGAAAGCCACATAAGGAAAGCAAGCATACAATTTCACACTTCATCTGCCATCAAAATCCAGTTAGAGGTTGTTTGCTTCATCCACTGTGCAGAAGAAATTCCTTGGCCTCTTCTCAAGGGCAGCCTTTCCAGATCCTCCAGAACCCACAAGCAAGCCAGTCTTTTGATGGTTCTGTCGTCAAGACAAAACAAAGAAAAAGATGGGAGCTCCTTTTGACTCTCTGCTGCCATTCTTACTGCTCTTCCTGTCCTCAAGTTTGCTTTTCTCCCATAGGTTCTTCCTCTGCTGAAATGACAGATGCATGATTCTCCATCACCAGTGCTTCAGGGCCTTCTCTTTCAAGCATCACATCAGTAACACATTCTGAGGCACTGTCCTATTAGCTGGGAAGAACAGGTCTGTGTCTTCCAACTTGACTTATAGGCTTGGACTTAGTCTTAAGATAAAACCAAAGTAAATGTTTCTTTTCATAGCCCAATATTTATTGTTCCTAGATAAAAAATTTTCAGTATTTTCCACAAAAAGTACTTTTCCTGCGATCTCTATCAAATTCCCAGGGGCATTTTTTCACATAACTAGAACAAAAGATTTAACAACTTGTGAAATACAAAGGGCTTCCCTGGTGGCTCAGTGGTAAAGAATCTGCCTATCAATGCAGGACACATGAGTTTGACCCCTAATCTGGGAAGATGCCCTGGAGAAGGAAATGGCAACCAACTCCAGTACTCTTGCCTGGAAAATTCAATGAACAGAGGAGCCTGGTGGGCTATAGTCCGTGGGTCACTTACATGACTTAGTAAGTGAACAACAATGTGAGAACACAAAAGGCCCTGAATAATCAAAGCAATCTTGAGAAATAAAAATGAAGCTGG
Organism: Antilocapra americana; assembly: GCA_007570785.1. Lineage (NCBI taxonomy): Eukaryota > Metazoa > Chordata > Mammalia > Artiodactyla > Antilocapridae > Antilocapra > Antilocapra americana. Next base: position 4,303,830 of record ML661334.1, on the reverse strand, counting down.
AAGAATCAAAATCTCTGACTTCAGACTCTCCTACAAAGCTACGGTCATCAAGACATGGCACTGACACAAAAACAGAAATATAGACCAGTGGGACAGGACAGAAAGCCCAGAGAGCAGCCCTGAGCCCATGGCCACCGCATTTATAGCAAGGAGGCAAGAGCACATCGTGAGGAAAAGACAGCCTCTTCTGTAAGTGGCACGGGGAAAACTGGACAGCCACATGTAAAAGAATGAAATTAGAACACTTCCTAACACAATACACAAAAATAGGCTCATAATGGATTAAAGACCTAAATGTAAGACCAGAAACTAGAAAACTCTTAGAGGAAAACATAAGCAGAACACTCGATGCCATAAATCAAGCAAGCTCTTCTGTGATCCACCTCCTAGAGTAATGGAAATAAAAACGAAAGTAAACAAGTGGGACCTAATTAAAACTTAAACATAGGAAAAACATAGGCAGAATACTCTGATAAAATTAGCAAGATCCTTTTTGACCCACCTGTTAGAGTAATGAAAAGTACTTTTTTTTTTTTTTACCAAGTTCATGTTAAGTGAATTCAGTTCTCGGTTACAGCATAGACAAGAAAGTGTTTCACAAGAATAGGAATATTTTAAAGTCTCTTCATCCTAATAAAAATCTCTGACAACATGGAGTTGGCTGTGTCCTAATTTAATTATTAATAGCACCCCTGCTTACTTCCAAAATTTTCCTACTTTGGATGGTAAATTATATGCTTACCTTGTTTGCAGAACAAATGAAGACCATTTTTCACCAGTTTCACAGAAGGAACATTCTCACATTGCTAGAACGCTGAACGAGCCAATTCACACAGCCTAACCATCCTCCCTACTCCATGTACCACAACCTATGAAAAGGTCAAACTGTTACAGTTCCAGCAATTATAACAAAGGGCAAGCGCAATTAATGTTATAACTTTGAGCTGTTACATTTGATTCTCCTAAAGTCCTGTCATACATCTGTGGTACTACGGAGGTTTGCTGACAAAATGAAAGTAATAGTAAATGTTAATAATGCCACTACACTTGGTCTCTATCTACTCTTCCTTTGCTAAGCCTGGATGAGCTACCATCACCCTTGGTAAAACACGCATCTGCCTCTAACACAAGGGAATTTCTGATCAAACAGTGTCCTACTGGCATGATTCAGATGCTTTGTGCTGAAAACATTTCTTACAGCCTCCAGCTTCATGTCCATCTACCTCTGTATACCCTCAGGAGTTACACATGTTTTTTTACTTTTCCTGGTCCAAAATTTCACCTTTTACAATTTGTATTCTGACATAACCACTTGTAGAATCAATATCATAAGACAATATCCACTAATACAAAGAGTAAGAGGAAATATAATATTAGAATCACCATGATTTAATCCAAGTCACTGAAATGGAAATGCCTAATAAAAGTGAAAATAGTATTTAATTAACCCCCTATGTGCACTGAAAACATGACTGGGAAAGCAACAGTGAGTTTCTCAGTCAAGAAAAATTTGTTCAGGGACTTACCCAGCATTCCAATGATTAAAACTTCCCCTTCCAATGCAGGGGATGTGGATTAGTGTGAAATCAATAGCCAGCTCAGGTTTGATGCATGGTACAGGGTGCTCAGGGCTGGTGCACCGGGATGACCCAGAGGGATGGAATCGGGAGGGAGTTGGGAGGGGGATTCTGGAAGGGGAACACATGTATACCCATGGCGGATTCATGTCAATGTATGGCAAAACCAACACGATAATGTAAAGAAAATAAATAAAATAACAACAACAAAAAAAAGATACCTGGATGGGAAGCTAAGATACCACATGACTCATGGCCAAAAAATCAAAACAAAAGCAATATTGTAGCAAATTCAATAAAGACTTTAAAAATGGGCCACTTCAAAGAAAAAAAAAAAAGAAATAGAAAAACTTGGTGAGGGAAGCTAGATGAAAACAAGCATACCCTCCCCGAGCATACAGTCCCATAAAGCCAGCTCTGTAGTAATGGTGTTTGTTCTCTTTCTTTCCTCTAATAGAGCCACTCCTAAAATCTTCTAAATGAAAGTGGTTTCTTTCAAATTTACAATGATCATTTCTACATGGATATTCATCATAAACAAGCTGTACCTTTAACCCAGGGAATCACTGAAATGTGGCAGGCATGTCTCTCTAGAAATATACCAGACTGATGTGCTATATCCATTGACCTTTCCAAATAATCTTGCTTTGTGAACAAAAGGCAATGTTAATTTCCTCAAGAGTAGGAGCTGATACAGCTGTCAAAGATAAAAGAAAAAAGGACATAATAGCAGCAAACTTCAAAGGTGCTCTGGATGCTGAAATAATGATAGCAAAGGAGATGGGTGACCTTGAGAATGACAGCAAACTAAAGAGGGATTTAGAGGTGCCCAAGTATAATGTATTCACAGACACTTTTTATTTCAAATGGACAAGCAATGGAGCAGAATTAATGCCCTGTGGAACTCATGGCTGTGCATTGAAATCTACCAAGTTACCAAGACTTATGAGCCTTCTGAACAACCCAGGTGAAGGTGGCACTCTTTATGGTGTATCTCAGCAGCAGCATACAGATTCGGTGTTCTGATCCTTGAGAAAAATACAAGCCGTCACTTTGAGCTAAGGTGCCAGATTACAGCTGTGTTTCAGTTTGGATTCCTTCCGTAGAATAAAACTTGCTGACTAAGGCAATAAGATTTGATTTATCTTTTCCTTTTAATGGTGTTTAGCAGACTAGAATTGGTCTCTTGTTACCACTCTGAATACATTGGGCTTTGCTGGATACCTAACTTAGGACATTTATTCTAACCTCATTTTGGATATCAGGAAATAAATTTGCTAATTAATAGTAGAAACTAAAGAATAAGCATAGAGAGTACAGACAAAAGGAGAATATTCTTTAGGAATGGTGTTCAACTATATTTCAGATGATTCCAGTTGGCCAAATAACACATAAAAAATTGCCCAGGGGCTTTCAGCCATGAAGAATCAGAGAAAATGAAAGAACAGCAGATTGAATGTAGAAATAATTTGTCATTTCAAAACTTCCAAAGAGCAGTAAAAGACCACTTGGAATCTAATTGAAATGATTCTGGGAATGAAATGGCATCAGTGCTTGGTGAAGGCACATTAGGGAAATACAGTTGCTTGAGTGAAAAACTAATGGAGCCCTCAGTCTGTCCTAATGGTGCATGAGGAAGGCACCTTCCAGGGTCACCTACAACAGTGTCATCACCACGATGGAGTACACAGAAGACACTGGACCAGGCAGGACCTTCAGGGTGGACATCAGAGAGCTCCCTCTGACTTCAGCAAGGAGAACTTGGGAGAAGAACAAAATATAGTGTGTTTGTGTTAATCACAGCCTCCTAACTTATCCCTCTGTACTAACCTATACAGGAAAAGAATCTGAAAAAGAACAGAAATATGAACATGTATAACTACATCACTTTGTGTACACGTGAAACTAACACATTTTAAATCATCTATACTCCAATATTACTTACCGGTGCATTTCTATTATGTATACTTTTTCTTACATGCACTGTTTTCACAATAAAATTAAATCTTTAAAATGAAAATAAATACATAAAATTAAATATTTTTAATAAATAAATAAAAATCAGGCTTGGCCAAACTCTCCATAAGCATCCTCTTTCTGGCTTCTCTGAGGGTGAAGACTATTTCTCCCTTCCCTACAGAAATAAAAGGGCACAGGTTTAAATGGAACAGAAGGCCTGAACCCTACATTTCTTTAAAATCATTCTGTTTTATTCAACCAATATTACCTGAACATTACTAAGTACTAGGCACATTCTGTAAGTGGCATTGAGGGCCCTGTAAGTGACAACACTGTTTTCATAAAGTCACCACTTCTGTTATTTAGTTGCTAAGTCATGTCTCTTTGTGATCTTGTGGACTACAGCGTACCAAGCTTCTCTGTCCATGGTATTTCCCAGGCAAGAATACCGGAGTGGGTTGCCATTTTCTTCTTCAGGGGATCTCCCCAACCCAGGGATTGAAACTGCGGCTTCTGCACTGGCAGGCAGATTCTTTACCAATGAGCCATCAGGGAAGCAATATGATTATAACATGATATGGTTACACTAAAAACATTCAGGAAGTCAATAATTTTTTCCATCTAAGAACTCACACATATGGAGAGGCCTGCAGATAAGGCCAACAATGAGAAGGAAATAAATGGAGGGAACAATCTAACTGCTATTGCCAAGGTCACTGAGGGCGTTACTACAGCAAGTGTCAGGTTTCCATTCAGCTGTCAGCAGGGGTTAAATTTAGACCCTAAGCAGTAACAGGGGGCTTCCCAATAAACTCTTCCCTGAAAGAATATTTTCTTTTTCTCTAGTCCCTTTCTTCACATCTTCCCTTGGACCTGCTCCAAACAGGCATTTGATTCCTCCACTCCATTAAGACAGCTTCTGTCAAGGTCACCAATAATCTTTATGTTGTAGAATTTATAATGAATTTTCAATCCTTAAAAATGTGATCTTTAGGCAACATTTAATAGAACTACCACATCCTTTTCCTTGAAACACATTGTTCCTGTGGGTTTGGGGACATCAGACTCTCATCCTACCTCAAAGACTTGCCTTCCATCATCTTGTGTTTCCTCCTCATTTCCTGACTTTCTAAGTGTTGGGGAGCCTGGGACTCAGCCCTCCACAGCCTAGCTCTGTTCAAACTAACTTCTTAGCATCGCTCATTCAGTCTCACACTTTCAAAAACATCTGAGTGTTGATGACTCCCACATGTATACTTCTAGCCTAAGACCTCAACCATGAATATCTCACTGCCCATTAAACATTTTTGGGAGTCTTGTAGGAATCTTCGCCTTACCATAACCCAGAAGAAACTGCTTACTCTTCCCAACCTGTGTCTGCTCTGATCTTACCCATCTCAGTTTCTAGTTTCTCCACTTTTTCTTTGTTCATGGAATGAAGAGTTCACCCATGATTCTTTCCTTTCTCTTACATCCCACATCCAACTCAACACAAAATCTCTTTCAAAATACACTCATCATTTGACCTCCTCTCAGCACTTTCACTGCCCAAATCATGGTCCAAGCCACAATCACACCTCACTGAGAATATTGTAACAGCCTCCTCAATTGATCTTCTCACTTCTGTTCTTATGATCTGAGTGATTGTGCAAAAACTAAGATGTGATCATGGTACTCCTGTGCTGCAATCCCTCCAATGGCTACCCACCCAAGTCAGAGCAAAATCAACAGCTTCTTCCCAACTCTGCTACCCTAACCTCACCCACATCAGCAGCCCCTTCTCCCTGCTCACTCAGTCTCGGCCACTCCAGCCTCCCTGCTGATCCTCGACCTTGCAAAGCAGTCCCCATGTGAGAATTTGGGGCATACCCTCCCCTCTACTTCCAAAGCTTTTCCCTCCTGGAAATGCATGGCTTGCACTCACACTTTCTTTAGGACCTGTTTAAACATCACCTTGGCATCAAAGTCTTCCATGACCACTTTTTCTGAAAGAGCAACTCCATTACCTTACTCCAGCATTCCCTCATCCCCTTTTCCTGCTTTTCCTAAGTTGCTCATACTACCAGTTGACATATTACATCATATGTCAGGTGTTTGTTTGCCCACCTCTACCAGAATGTAAGCTCTGTGAGAGTCAAGGTTCTCTCTCCTGTGTTCACTTGTATATGGCCAGCTCTCAGAATAGCACCAGTTGTGGAGTGGACACACGATGAAAACTTACTGGCTGACCGCATGAATGAACAGAAACAGTTCCTAGAACCTGAGCACTCAAAAGAAAGCTAATTCTTTAGAACGCCCACAGTGCCAGTTCACCCAAAGAACCTAGAGACATACCAGAACCATAGAATTCCAAACAAAACACACACACAAATGCACACTCATACACACAGAGTAGGTAAGGAGGAAATTTTCATAATTCAATGCAGCTATGATTATTTACAAAGTTCTCTAATGACTTTATGCTAGCTTCATTACCTCACATTGTATTGTTTTGTTTTATACTTGGACTGGATTCGTACTTGGACTCTATCTGAGTAGCAAAGTAAAGGTTCTACTGCCTTTGAAGAAAAATTTATACTGGTATTTCTTGAAGAATTTTGGGAGAAAACTAGATACTAAACTTTAAGATGTACATATCCTTCTACTAGGAATTCTATTCTAAGTATATAGCCTAGTTAACCCACACTAGCCATATAACCTAGTGATCCATGTGTACACAGGGCGAGATGAATGGGAAATGTTCACTGCAGCATTATTTGTAACAGGGGAAAATTGGAAACAAATATCCACTAAAAGACAATAAATGTATAAATTATGGTCTGTTCATACGGTAGAATACTAAATAGCCTCCAGAATTACAGTCTCATTTATCAACTTGGATAAACCTCAAAAGCATTGTTGAGCCAACAAGCAAGTTGCAGGATGCATACCATGTAACACCACTTACATAAAGCTTGAAAGTATGTGACAAGATACCATATAGGATTTCTGGTGACAAAAGCAACAGAGTAAAAGTACAAAATGATAAATACCAAAGTTAGCAAGGTGGCTACCTCTGGATAGGGAGTATTGGAAGGAAGAGTGGAGGTCTGAACTGTATCTGTGATGACTTTTTAAAAATCTTATTGAAGTAAGTCACATACAATGTTATGATCATTTTTTCTGTAGAGCAAAGTGAAACAGCTACATAAATGTACAGCCCAGGTTTGATGCTTGATACAGGGTGCTCAGGGCTGGTGCACCAGGATGACCCAGAGGGATGGAATCGGGATGGAGGTGGGAGGGGGGTTCTGGAAGGGGAACACGTGTATACCCATGGCAGATTCATGTCAATGTATGGCAAAACCAACACGATACTGTAAAGAAAAAATAAATACATAAATTTTTTTAAAAAGAAAGAAAGAACGAAAGAAAAAATTTTTTAATGTATATAATACAAATTTATATAATACTCCCCCTTCTCTTCACCCTTGGCAACCACAGGTCTGTTCTCTATGTCTGTGAGTCTGTTTCTGTTTCATAGATACACAGATTTACCTTCTATTCATATGTGATAAAAGACTCTGATGCTGGGAAAGGTTGAAGGCAGGAGAAGAAGAGGATGACAGAGGATGTGATGGTTGGATGGCATCACCGACTCAATGGACATGAGTTTGGGTGGACTCCGGGAGTTGGACAGGGAGGCCAGGTGTGCTATGGTTCATGGGATTGCAAAGAGTCGGACACGACTGAGTGACTGAACTGAACTGATATCGTATGGTATTTGTTTTTCTCTTTCTGACTTTCTTAATAAAGAAAATACTTCTGAAACAAACATGTTAAGATTTTAAGATGTGCCAAAGCTTGGCAATGTTTCTCATTATGTCACTCTGCTTTCCTGTGTGCTTGAAATATTTTAGAAAAAATTCTGAAGCAGAAAGAATTCTGTTTCCCAAAGTAGGGAAAACCAGATAAAGAGCCCCCTTAACGCAGTGCAATATTAATGAAGCTTGATTATAGTCACAAGGGCATTCCAGGTGGTGAAAACTGTATTTGCATAATTGCCTGTTTTGGTAACACTAGTAGTCAGAATTAAATCATAAAGGACTTTATAAGTCATGCTAAGCAGTTGGAATTTTATTCTGTCGGCAATGTAAGTTCATTGAATTTTAAGCAAGGGAGTAACATGATTTGGTTTACATTTTAGTGAGATCACTCTTAGGGAGCAATTTGGAGAATAGAGTGGAAGATTAAAGTAAATGGGGGTAGTCAGACCAGTTTGGAGGCTAGTCTGATCCAGGCAAAAGGCAATGCAGTCCTGGACTAACCTAGTGGCATGGGGATGGTGAAAAGCAGATCTATGCAAAAGTATCTGAGAAATAAAAGACTCTGATTGGAAAGTGCAGGAGGATGTGCAGGGTGTCTTTCAATTTTCCAACTTGTTTGAACAAGTGAATAATGATGCACTTGGATAGGGAATTAGGGAGAAGCACAAATTCAGAAGTAATGCATGCCAGTTCCAGCCATCCTCAGACATTACTGGGGAGGATACCCGGGAAGCAGGTGTTTATCAACAGGTCTGCAGCTCTGGGAGAGGATTCAGAGCTAAAGATACATATTTGGTAAAGAAGTATCCCACATCCATGGAAGCGAATGAGATCTGTCTGGAGAGTACTAAGACCAGAGATTAAGGAGAGAACAAAGGAAGGAACTCAGGTCACACATTCAATGGGAGACGCCAAAGAGGACACTGTGAAGAGGACTGAGCAGAAGTGTGTGGAAATGTGGAGAAAGAATTCAGAGATCATGCTTCCATGCCAAGAAGCCTGAGAGCTGGAACCAGTCAGCACAAGCCTTCTGCACTGGGGTAATGGACAATGGATTCCTCTTCCTTAAGGCGAATTTCTCCACGTGGGTTTAGGGGGGCTTAAAAGTGGATGTGTAAACCCATGAAGAACACTGGAAATGTTGTCAAGGAAACTCAAGGAATCAAGTTCCATATGACCCCCTCCCCCTTAAAACTGAACTTCCTGGGATTATACTACATGTCCCGATGTTGAAGTCTTTCCCACCTCCCCTTCAACCATCACTTTCTTTTCTCTTCACAAAAGAAAGGTATTCTCCTCACATATTCCTAATTGTGCTTAGATACATTCTTATAGGGTATATAAACCTCTAAAGGTCCAAAGAAACAATTCAAGCCTCTCATCTCAGCAAAGCCCTCCTGAATTGAAGGGGCCTGGTGTGTTCTTTGAGCCTGCAGATTTCTGTAAGGGGCTCAGTGTGGCTCTAGAATCCACCTCGGTGGCCTCGTGCACTCCTCCCCCCCTCCACCCTTGTTCCCTTGTTCAGTTCCTGCAGGCACAGCCTGGAAAGTCCTGGCCTGCACTTCTCTGGTACTATGACAGGGTGGGAGCTCACACAGGTGACATTCCACAGGTAAGGATGGTGACTCTCTGTGGGGAGATCCTGGAGCCATGACACAGGCAAGTAAAGGCTGCCTCTGTGCTTGTTCACAGAGGTGGTCCTAACACACACTGTGGCAACAGCCAGGCTTCCATAGCAAGGCCTACTCCCCTTCTCCTGCCTCACTGCCCCTGTAGGCAAGTCTCTGTCCCAGGCTCTACTTTAGGAGGAACCTAGGCTAGGAAAGTTAGGGTATTCTGAATTCAGATATTTTGTCAGAGGGAGCAGGACTGAGAAAAATTTCCTCTAACAACTTCCCTTTTCTCATTCCTAGACAACTGCCAAAAGGCACAACACCTTAGGAAGGAAGTGAAAAACTTCCAAAACCAGTCAGTGTTACAGCCTCAGGTAAAAGAACACAGTGAAGGTAAGGTAGCATCTCATAATATCTTGAACATTTATGCAGATGCATAGAAGAAATAACTAACTTGTACTGAAATGGCACTGAATCTGTATTCACTTTTGTCTTAATAAAGCCTTCTGTTTGTTTTTAACCACTTCTCTGCTTCTTTATTCATTCTTCTTATGCATATGTTACATTTAGATTAACTGATAGAAATATGTTCTTGATTTCACTGTCAGTTCAGTTCAGTTGCTGAGTTGTGTCTGACTCTTTGCAGCACACTAGGCCTTCCTGTCCATCACCAACTCCCAGAGTTTACTCAAACTCATGTCCATTAAGTCGGTGATGCCGTCCAACCATCTCATCCTCTGTTTTCCACTTCTCCTCTCACCTTCAATCATTCTCAGCATCAAGGTCTTTTTAAATGAGTCAGCTCTTCGCATCAGGTGGCCAAAGTATTGGAGTTTCAGCTTCAACATCAGTCCTTCCAATGACCCCTCAGGATTGATGTCCTTTAGGATTGACTGATTGGATCTCCTTGCTGTCCAATGGACTCTCAATACTCTTCTCCAACACCACAGTTCAAAAGCATCAATTCTTCGGTGCTCAGCTTTCTTTATGGTCCAACTCTCACATCCATACATGACTACTGGAAAAACCATAGCCTTGACTAGATGGACCTTTGTTGGCAAAGTAATGTCTCTGCTTTTTAATATGCTGTCTAGGTTGGTCATAACTTTCCTTCCAAGAAGCAAGTGTCTTTTAATTTCACTGTAAATTTAAAAAATTTTAACTTCACTGTAAATAATGTTTCACACGTCAGCACATTTCTATATTTTGCCTTAAATAAAATTAAAAGTAGGTATAATCGTGGTCAAAAGCTAGATTATAAAATACAATTTTTGATACATCAAAAATTATGATCAAACTAAGATCATGACATCTGGTCCCATCACTTTAGGACAAACAGAAGGGGGGAAAGTGGAATCAGTGACAGATTTTATTTTCCTGGATTCCAAAATCACTGTGGGCAGTGACTGCAGCCGTGAGATTAAAAGAAGTTTGCTTCTCGGAAGGAAAGGTATGGTGAACCTAGACAGCATATTAAAAAGCAGATCACTTTGCTGCCAAAGATCCGTGTAGTTAAAGGTATGGTTTTTCCGTAGTTATGTACAGATTTTAGGGTTGGACCATAAAGAAGGCTGAGTACCAAAGAACCGATACTTTCGAATTGTGGTGTTGGAGAAGACTCTTGAGAGTCCCTTGGACTGCAAGGAGATCAAACCTAAAGGAAAAAATCCTTTAAAAAATCAACTCTGAATATTCATTGGAAGGGCTGATGCTGAGGCTGAAGCTCCAATACTTTGGCCACCTGATGTGAAGAGCCGACTCACTGGAAAAGACTGTGATGCTGGGAAAGACTGACGGCAAAGAGATAAGGGTGGCAGAAGATGAGATGGTTAGATGACATCACTGACTCAATGGACATGAATTTGAGCAAGCTCCAGGAGATAGTGAAGGACAAGAAAGCCTGTCATGCTGCAGTCCTTGGGGCTGCAAACAGTCAGACACAACTTATCAACAACAACAATGAAACATTATTTCATTTTCTCCTGTTTATTATGTAGATAATGTCTCTCATTTAACAAAATTAAAAACAGGAATAGAGTAAATGCTGAACCCTGCCTCATTCAAGCAATAAGTCATATTTTATCTATGGACACATGACATCATTAGAGAAAAGAAAATGTTCACCTCACAAAGCAATGCAATAACCACAAAATTTTATTTTCTAGATTAACTAATCATCATGATCTTTAACCAGACAGTGACTCCTGGGTGGCTGATCGGCTCCAGGATGGCCAGCAATAGCAGTGAGGCCTGGGTGCCCTCCACTCCCCAGCATCCTCCAATACCTGCTCCAGCCTTGCCAGACCCCATTCTCAGTCACTCCAGCAGGCCTTTGCCTCGATCCCCAACCCCAGGTTGACTGACACCCAACAGCCAGTGAAGGTTGAAATGCTTAGTGAGGACCAGCAATGGGACAGCCAGGACACTGGGCATGTCAGCTAACCACACTGAGTGGCTGAAGGGCATGTCCCAGCTGGTTAGGGCCTGACAAAATGTGGTCCGCTGGAGAAGGGGATGGCAAACCACTTCAGCATTTTTGCCTTGGGAACCCCATGAGCAGTGTGAAAAGGCAAAAAGATAGGACACTGAAAGATAAGTCCCTCAGGTTGTTAGGTGTCTAGTATACTACTGGAGAAGAGTAGAGAAATAGCTCCAGAAGAAATGAAGAGGCTGAGCCAAAGTGGAAAAAACACCCAGTTGTGGATGTGTCTGGTGATGAAAATAAAGTATGATGCTGTAAAGAAGAATATTGCACTAGGAATCTGGAATTTAGGTCCATGAATCAAGGTAAATTGGAACTGGTCAAATAGATGCCAAAAGTGAACATCGACATTTTAGGAATCAGTGAGTTACAATAGATGGGAATGGGCGGATTTAATTCAGATGACCGTTATAATCTACTACTGCGGGCAAGAATCCCTTAGAAGGAATGAAGTTGCCCTCATAGTCAACAAGCGTCTGAAATCAGACTTGAGTGCAATTTCAAAAATGACAGATTGATCTTGGTTCAGGCAAACGATTCAACATCACAGTAATTCAAGTCTATGCCTTAACCACTAACGTCAAAGAAGCTGAAGCTGAAAAATTCTATGAAGACCTACAAGAATTCCTAGAGCTAACACCAGAAAAAGATGTTCTTTTCATCATAAGGGACTGAAATGTAAAAGTAGGAAGTCAAGAGATACCTGAAACAACAGGCAAATTTGGCCTTGGAGTACAGAGTGAAGCAGGGCAAAGGCTAACAGGGTTCTGCCAAGACAAGGCACTGGTCATAGCAAACACCCTCTTCCAGCAACACAAGAGAAGACTCTACACATGGACATCACCAGATAGTAGACACTGAAATCAGATTGATTACATTCTTTGCAGCCAAAGATGGAGAAGCTCTATACAGTCAGCAAAAATAAGACCTGGAGCTGATGGAGGCTCAGATCGTGACCTCCTTATTGCAAAATTCAGGCTCCAGTTGAAGGAAGTTGGGAAAACCACTAGACCATTCAGGTATGACCTAAATCAAATCCCTTATGATTATACAGAGGAAGTGACAAATAGATCCAAGGGACTAGATCTGATAGACAGAATGCCTGATGAACTATGGACATTGTACATGAGGTGGTGACCAAAACCATCCCCAAGGGGAAAAAATGAAAAAGGGCAAAGTGGTTGTCTGAGGAGGCTTAAAAATAGCTGAGAAAAGAATAGAAGTGAAAGGCAAAGGAGAAAGGGAAAGATATACACGTCTGAATGCAGAATTTCAGAGAATAGCGAGGACAGATAAGAAAGCCTTCATAAGTGAACAAGGCAAAGAAACAAAGGAAAGCAATAGAATGGGAAACACTTGGGATCTCTTCAAGAAAACTAGAGATACAAAGGGAATATTTCATGCAAGTTCAGTTCAGTTCAGCCACTCAGTCATGTCCGACTCTTTGAGACCCCATGAATCGCAGCATGCCAGGCCTCCCTGTCCATCACCAACTCCCGGAGTCTACCCAAATGCATGTTCATTGAGTCGGTGATGCCATCCAGCCATCTCATCTTCTATCATCCCCTTCTCCTGCCCCCAATCCTTCCCAGCATTAGGGTATTTTCTAATGAGTCAACACTTCGCATGAGGTGGCCAAAGTATTGGAGTTTCAGCTTCAACATCAGTCCTTCCAATAAACAGCCAGGACTGACCTAGAGGAAAAAAACAGAATAGGAAAGACTAGAGATCTCTTCAAGAAAATTAGAGATACCAAGGGAACATATCATGCAAAGATGGGCTAGATAAAGGACATAAATGGTATGGACCTAGCAGAAGCAGAAGATATTAAGAAGAGGTGGCAGGAATACACAGAAGAACTGTACAAAAAAGATCTTCATGACCCAGATAGATAATCACGATGGTGTGATTACTCACCTACAGTTAGACATCTTGGAATGTGAAGTCAAGTGGGCCTTAGAAAGCATCACTACGAAAAAAGCTAGTGGAGGTGATGGAATTCCAGTTGAGCTATTTTAAATTCTTAAAGATGATGCTATGAAAGTGCTGCACTCAATATGTCATCAAATTTGGAAAACTCAGCAATGGCCAAAGGACTGGAAAAGATCAGTTTTCATTCCAATCCCAAAGAAAGGGAATGCCAAAGAATGCTCAAACTACCGCACAATTGTATTCATCTCACATGCTAGTAAAGTAATGCTCAAAATTCTCCAAGCCAGGCTTCAGCAATACGTGAACTGTGAACTTCCAGATGTTCAAGCTGGTTTTAGAAAAGGCAGAGGAACCAGAGATCAAGTTGCCAACATCTGCTGATCATCAAAAAAGCAAGAGAGTTCCAGAAAAACATCTACTTCTGCTTTATTGACTATGCCAAAGCCTTTGACTGTGTGGATCACAATAAACGGAGGAAAATTCTTAAAGAGATGGGAATACCAGACCACCTGACCTGTCTCTTGAGAAACCTGTATGCAGGTCAGGAAGCAACAATTAGAACTGGACAAGGAACAACAGACTGGTTCCAAATAGGAAAAGGAGTACGTCAAGGCTGTATATTGTCACCCTGCTTATTTAACTTGTATGCAGAGTACATCGTGAAAAACGCTGGACTGGAAGAAGCACAAGTTGGAATCAACATTGCTGGGAGAAATATCAATAACCTCAGATATGTAGATGACACCCCTTGTGGCAGAAAGTGAAGAGGAGCTAAAAAGCCTCTTGATGACAGTGAAAGAGAAGAGTGAAAAAGTTGGCTTAAAGTTCAACACTCAGAAAACGAAGATCATGGCATCTGGTCCCATCACTTCATGGCAAATAGATGGACAAACAGTGGCTGACTTTATTTTGGGGGGCTCCAAAATCACTACAGATGGTGATTGCAGCCATGAAATTAAAAGACACTCCTTGGAGGGGAGGTTATGACCAACCTAGATAGCATATTTAAAAGCAGAGACATGACTTTGCCAACAAAGGTCCGTCTAGTCAAGGCTATGGTTTTTCCAATAGTCATGTATGGATATGAAAATTGGACAGTCAAGAAAGCTGAGCACCGAAGAACTGATGTTTTTGAACTGTGGTGTTGGAGAAGACTCTTGAGAGTCCCTTGGATGCAAGGAGATCTAACCAGTCCATCCTAAAGGTGATCAGTCCTAGGTGTTTATTGGAAGGACTGATGTTGAAGCTGAAACTCCAATACTTTGGGTACCTCATGTGAAGAATTGACTCATTGGAAAAGACCCTAATGCTAAGAAAGATTGGGG
>ML661334.1:4272052-4289126 GCA_007570785.1 Antilocapra americana | reverse complement strand
TTTACAATAGCCAGGACATGGAAGCAACCTAGATGCCCATCAACTGATGAATGGATAAGAAAGCTGTGGTACATATACACAATGGAATATTTCTCAGCCATTAAAAAGAACTCATTTGAATCAGTTCTACTCGGGTGGACGGAACTGGAGCCCATTATCCAGAGTAAAGTAAGCCAGAAGGAAAAACAAAAATACAGTATATTAACACATATATATGGAATTTAGAAAGATGGTAACGAGAACCCTGCATGCGAGACAGCAAAAGAAACACAGATGTATAGAACAGACTTGTGGACTCTGTGGAAGAGGGCAAGGGTGGGATGATATGGGAGAATGGCATTGAAACATGTTAACTATCATATGTGAAATCAATCGCCAGCAGAGGTTTGATGCTCGGGGCTGGTGTACTGGGATGACCCAGGGAGAGGGAATCGAGAGGGAGGAGGGAGGGGGGTTCTGGAAGGGGAACATATGTATACCCATGGCAGATTCATGTCAATGTATGGCAAAACCAACACAATAAAGTAAAGGAAATTAAAAAAAAGGAAGAAAGAAAAAGGCACCGGAGCCAGAGATCAAATTGCCAACATTCACTGGATCATGCAGAAAGCAAAAGAATTCCAGGAAAACATTTGCTTGTGCTTCATTGACTAAACTAAATCCTTTGACTGTGTGGATCACAACAAACTGTGGAAAATTCTTAGAGATGGGAGTACCAGACCATACCTGTTTTGTTAGAAACCTGTGTGCAGGCCAAGAAGCAACAGTTAAAATTGCTTCATAACACAGGAAGTTCAATCTAGTGTTCTGTGTAAATCTAGAGAGATGGGATAGGATGGAAGGTGGGAGGAAATTTCAAGAAGGAAGGAACATATGTATACTTATGGCTGATTCAAGTTGATATATGGCAGAAACCAGCACAGCATTCTAAAGCAATTACCCTTAAATTAAAAATAAATACATTTTTAAAAAGTAACAGAAAGAACCCAGATGTGGAAAATGTGACTTGTTCAACATCAGGAAAGAAGTATGACAAGGCAGTATATTATCATCCTGATTATTTAACTAATATGCTGACTACATCGTGTGAACCATTCAGCTTCAACTTCTTCGGCCTCAGTGGTTGGGCCATAGACTTGGATTACTGTGGTACTGAACAGTTTGCCTTGTAAACGAACAGAGGTCGTTCTGTCATTTTTGAGATTGCATCCAAGTACTGCATTTTGAACTCTTGTTGACTATGAGTGCTACTCTATTCCTTTTAAGGGATTCTTGCTCACAGTAGAAGATTTGAATAAAAATTCACCCATTCCCATCCATTTTAGTTCACTGATTCCTAAAATGTCAATGTTCACTCTTGCCATTTACTGTTTGACCACTTCCAATTTACTGATTCATGAACCTAATATTCCAGGTTCCTATGCAATACTGCTCTTTACAGCATCAGACTTTAACGTCCATCACCAGTCACATCTACAACTGGTTGTTGTTGTTGCTTTGGCTCTGTCTCTTCATTATTTCTGGAGTTATTTCTCCACTGATCTTCAGTAGCATATTGGGCACCCACTGACCTGGAAAATTCATCTTTCAGGGTCATATCTTTTTGCCTTTTCATACTGTTCATGGGGTTCTCAAGGCAAGAAGGCTGAAGTAATTTTCCATTCCCTTCTCCAGTGGACCACATTTTGTCAGAACTCTTCACCATGACCCATCTGTCTTAGGCAGCCCTATAAGGCATGGCTCATAGTTTCATTGAGTTAGACGAGGCTGTGACCCATGTGTTCAGTTTGGTTACATTTCTGTGATTGTGATTTTCATTCTGTTGGCCCTTCGCTGGATGAGGATAAGAGTTTTATGGAAGTTTCTTGATGGGAGAGACTGGCAGTAGGGAAAACTGGGTCTTGCTCTGGCGGGCAAGGCCATGCTCAGTACATCTTTAATCCAATTTTCTGCTGATGGATGGGGCTGTGTTCCCCCACTGTAGTTTGGCCTGAGACCAAAACTCCTCTTCCAAAAGGACTTATGCCAGCATGCCACAACTCCCCAGGCCTGCTGCAGTGTCCATGAGCTCACAGCAGGCCACTCTCAACCAACACCTCCACCAGGGACTCCTGGACATTCACAAGCAGGTCTGGCTCAGTCCCTTGTGGGGTCACTATTCCTTTCACCTGGGTCCTGGGACACACAAGGTTTTTTTGTGCCCTCCAAGAGTCTCTGTTTCTCCAGTCCATCTTGACCTGGTAAAGGTCAGTTTTCAGTCCAATCCCAAGGAAAAGTAATGCCACAGAATGTTGAAACTACCATACAATTGCACTCATTGGACATGCCCATAAGGTAATGCTCAAAATCCTCCAAGTAATGTTTCAGTATTACTTGAACTGAGAAATTCCAGATGTACAAGCTGGATTTAGAAAAGTCAGAGGAACTAGAGATCAAATTGCCACCAATCGTTGGATCATAGAAAAAGCAAGAAAATTCCAGGAAAACATATACTTCTGCTTCATTGATTACACTAAAGCCTTTGGCTGTGGGGATCACAAGAAACTGTAGAAAATTCTTAAAGGGAAGGAAATACCAAACTTAACCTGCCTCGTGAGAAATTTGTATGCAGGTCAAGAAGCAACAGTTACAACTGAACATAGAACTGGTTCCAAATTGAGAAAGTCAAGTCTGTATATTGTCAAAATGCTTATTTAACTTATATGCAGAGTACATCATGAAAAATGCTGAACTGGATGAAGATTGTGGGAGAAATATCAATAACCTCAGATATGCAGATGACATCACCCTTACGACAGAAAGCAAAGAGGAACTAAAGAGCCTCTTGATGAAAGTGAAAGAGGAGAGTGAAAAATCTGGCTTAAAACTCAACATTCAAAAAAATGACAATCATGGCATCCGGTCCGATCA
This sequence comes from Antilocapra americana, assembly GCA_007570785.1. Classification (NCBI taxonomy): domain Eukaryota; kingdom Metazoa; phylum Chordata; class Mammalia; order Artiodactyla; family Antilocapridae; genus Antilocapra; species Antilocapra americana. The sequence goes on along the minus strand of ML661334.1, from coordinate 4,286,216 downwards.
CTTCATAGCAAATAGATGGGGAAACAATGCAAACAGTGAGAGACTTTATTTTCTTGGGCTCCAAAATCACTGCAGATGGTGACTTCAGCCATGAAATTATGAGACACTTGCTCCTTGGAAGAAAAGCTATGACCAACCTAGACAGTGTATTAAAAAGCAGAGAGATCAGTTTCCTGACAAAGGTCCATATAGTCAAAGCTATGATTTTTCCATTAGTGAGAATTGAACTGTAAAGAAGTCTAAGCACTGAAGAATTCATGGTTTCAAACTGTGGTGCTGAAGAAGATGCTTGAGAGTGCCTTGGACTGCAAAGATATCAAATTACTCAATCCTAAAGGAAATCAATCCCGAATATCTATTGGAAGGACTGATGCTGAAGCTGAAGCTCCAAAACTCTGGCCACCTGACGCAAAGAGCAGACTCTTTGGAAAAGACCCTGATGCTGGAAAAGATTGAAGGCACGAGGAGAAGGGGATGATGGTGGATTAGATGGTTGGATGGAATCACTAACTCAATGAACAAGAGTTTGAGCAATCTCCAGGATTTGGTGAAGGACAGGGAAACCTGCCATGCTGCAGCCCATGGCGGGGGTGGGGGGTGTTCACAAAGAGTCGAACACAAATTAGCGAGTGAACAACATCATCATGCAAAATGCTAGCTGGATGAATCACAAACTGGAATCAAGATTTCTGGGAGAAATATCAACAACCTCAAATATGAAGATGATACCACTCTAACGGCAGAAAGTGAAAAGGAACTAAAGAGCCTCTTGATGAGGGTGAAAGAAGAAAGTTAGAAAGCTGGCTTGAAACTCAGTCAAAAAACTAAGATCATGGTCTGAACGGGCAGTGCTATGGAGAAAGACTGGCCAAAGAGGCCTTCTGATCGCCAGCTACAGGCAACTCAAAAAAAGACTCAGACAGGGCCACAACTCCTGCAGTGGAGGTAGTCTGTGTCTCTCCACACCTGGCACCACCAGGGTCCCCACAAGCCAAGCAGCTGCACCACCTTCACTTTTGATCCTCACTGGGGCAGAGCTGCCACAGGCAAAAAACATTCTTGCATCTATGAGTGCAGGGTCATCTCAGTTCTGTCCGACTCTTTGCGACCTGGTAGACTGTGGCCTGCCAGGCTTCTCTGTCAGGGAGAGTGCTTCTGGCAGGGATACTGGAGTGTATTGGCCAATACTGGTTGCAATACCCTTCTAGAGCACTATTTTTCCTGCTGCCCTAGCCACCAATTCCCCTGAGTACCTGGTGCTGCCAGAACCCCTGCAACCCAAGCAGCTGCACCACCTTCACATCTGGCCCTCATAGGGGCAGACACAAGTCTCCAGGGCAGCCTCAAGAGCAAACCCCAGTGGACGATCCACATGCAGAAGTGGAAAGAAAACCACAATTGAAACCCAGAGGCAGTGCGACAAGGAAGAAGACCCAAAACCCTCCCACTAGGTGTACAAGTGGCAGATTAAATCCACACAATCAACCAGGCAGATTCTGTGTCTATGGACCTTATAAAAAGACCTTGAGAGTGCCCACCAAAGAAAACACACTAGTTCTGATAGCTGTGGACATTGGAGGCAAGAACACAAGGAATAAGTCCAGGATGGAATCTGAGCTGCCCCCACAGCAGGTCCAGATACCAGCCCAGTGTTGGAGGGCATCCTAGGGAGGAGAAAAGGACTGTGGCTCCCAGTTAGGAAAAGGACACTGACAGCAATGACTCAAGAAAGACATTTATTATTCTTATGTTTTGACTTGTTTTGTAGATTCTTTTTGATTTTTCTTTTTCCCTTCTCTGTTGTAGTTGTTGATTTTATTGGCACTATGAAACCCAGTTAAGCTTTTGAGGTTTTTTTTTCTCAGTCACATTTTGCTTGTTATTATAAACTTCTGCCTCTACATTGGGCTTTTGCAGTTCTATGGAGCTTTTCTATTTTTTTCTTTTCTCTTTTTTTTTAATTTTAATTTTTAAAACCTATTATTTTTTTTCTACATTTACCCCTTTGTATGCTTTTCCTACTGTTCTTTTCCTCTTGCAGCTAATCTTTAATGTATATAAATCTTTTTTATCTAACTGTATTTAACTCTGCGTATCTATTCTTTCTTTTCTTTCTCTCCTTTCCTCTAAACATATTTGTTAGTTTTATTTTCATTGCTTTATTCCCCAATTGGTACCTTGCTTTAGTTTTGTTTTCCAGTTTGTGCTTTAGTTAGTTTTGTTCTGGTAGACGTAATTTTAATTCCCCTTTGTTCACCAGGTCAATATGTTGTACTTTATTTTTGTTGGACTATTGTGATCTTGCTTAAGGGTGTATATGTATATGTGTATATTCAGTCACACTTTTATTGTTGTTATGAACCTCTGCCTCTACATGGGGCTTTTGCAGCTCAGTGGAGTTTTCCTCTTTTTTCTTCTCCTGTTTTTCTTTCTCTTCTGTTTTTTTTTAATAATTTTAATTTTTTTAAACCTATAATATTTTTCCTACATTTTTTCCTTTGTTTGCTTTTCCTACTATTCTTTTCCCATTGCAGTTAATCTTTAATGTATATAAATCTTCTTTATTTACCTCTATTTAACTTTACATATCTATTCTTTCTTTCCTTTCCTCTCACATATTTGTTAGTTTTATTTTCATTGCTTTATTCTCCATTTGGCACCTTGCTATAGTTTTGATTTCCAGATCGTGTGTTAGTTAGTTTTGCTCCTAACTTGTAAATATAATTTTATATTACTTTTTTCACTGGATCAATCTACTAAACTCTATTTTTGTTGGGTTATTTTGACATTGCTTATGGGTGTATATGTATATGTGTATATTCCAATGTTTTAATTATTATTTGCCTGATTTTGTAACTGTCATTTGTCTGGGGGTCATCTCTGATTTCTCAATTTTGGATATTTGTTTTAATCTCACTTAATGCCATAACAAGCCACTTGTGGAATCTTCCTTCCTGACCAGAGATCAAGCCTTGTGGGGACATTGACTCCAAGACCTTAGATTACCAGAGAACTAACCCTAGGGAGTATCAAATAGTGAGAACTCACACAAAGCCTGGCATCACACAACCAGAAGCACCTGGGGCATGACACCTCATCTAAACAACAACAACAACAAAAATACAAACCCAATCATCAGCAGACAGGATTACCACCTCAGCTTTGCCCATCAGAGAAAAATCAAACAAAGAAACAACAACTACAAACACCTCAGCATAAATCTCACCCTATACAAAGCTTATACAAACTACTGGACCAACTTTAGGAGGGCAGAAACCAAAAAGAAGAAAGAATTCAACCTTCTTTAAGGAAAGAATTCAACTTTCCTTGAAACCTGGAAAAACAAGACTGCAAACACAATAAGTTAAAAAAAAATGATGAAAGGCAGAGAAATACTACACAAATGAAGGAATAAACTAGAAACTCAGAAGTCCAGATAAATGAAAAGGAAATAGGAAAACCACCTGAAAAAGAATTCAGAATAATGGTAGTAAAGATGATCAAAAACCTTGAAAACAAAGTGGAGACAATTCAAGAATTAATTTAAAAAGACATAGAAGAATTAAAGAATAAACCTACAGAGACAAACAACACAATTACTGAAATTAAAAAATACTGTAGAAGGAATCAATACCAAAATATCTGAAGCAGAAGAATGAACCAGTGAACTGGAAGATAAAATAGTGGAAATAACTTCTGAAGAGCAGAATAAAGTAAAAAGAATGAAAAGAACTTAGGATAGTCTCAGAGACCTCTGAGACAATATCGAATGCACCAATATTGAATTATACAGGTTCCAAAAGAAGAAGAGAAAAAAAAATGATGTGAGAAAATTTTTTAAGAGATCACAGTTGAAAATTTCCCCACCATGGAAAAGGAAATAGTCAATCAGGTCCAAGAGGCACAAAGGATATGCAAGATATACTCTATCCCATACAGGATAAACCCAAGGAAAAACACACTAAGACACATACTAATCAAACTAACAAAGACTAAACACTAATAAAGAATATTAAAAGCGGCAAGGAAGAAGCAACAAGTAACATACAAGGGAAACCCCATACGCTTAACAGGTGATCTTTCAGCAGAAACTCCGCAAGTTAGAAGGGAATGTCAGGATATATTTAAAGTATTGAAAGGAAAAAAACTACAACCAAGATTACTGCACCCAGCAAGGATCTCATTCAAAATTGATGGAGAAATTAAAAGCTTTTCAGACAAGCAAAAGGTAAGAGAATTCAGTACCACCAAACTAGCTTTACAACAAGTGCTAAAGGGATTTATATAGTCAAGAAATACAAGAGAACAAAGATCTACAAAATCAACCCCAAACAATTAATAAAACAGTAATAGGAATATATATATATATATATATATATATATATATATATATATATATCAATAATTACTTTCAGTGTAAATGGTTTAAATGCTCCAACCAAAAGACAAAGACTGGCTGAATGGATACAAAAACAAGATCCATATATGTGCTGTCTACAAGAAACCTACTTCAGACCTAAAGACAGATATAGACTGAAAGTGAGAGGCATTTGTAACATAATGACAAATAACCATGAAGTGTACTTACAAGAGATGTGAGAAAGCCTGAAGGGGTCAACTGCTGGGCACCAAAGACTAGCTAAATGGGTTGGTCTAGTTTTTAATTCCTACTTGCTCATGAGAACATGCAAACAGCACCAACAGAAACTTTGAGGGTTTTTTTCTCACTGGATTCCATCACTGAAAAGAATCCCAGAATTTTTCCCTGGAGATATCTTTAGAGATCATCTAAATCAACACCACCTCCTTTCTAGTTTTATTTCACACTTTATTTACCCATTAACTGGCACGGACAGATCCCTCCATTTAAAATTTTCTGAACATATGAACACTGGTGTGTGAATATCCAATCTGAAAGTTACACAAGATGTTCTCATCATATATTACATGACTCCATTTGTGTCTTTCCTCCTTAAAATTCCCAGGCAAAAAAGCACATTAAATATTTGATTCTGAGAGATCTCGATGCTAAGAGAGCATGGTGTGTTGGGGGATGGAGAAAAGGGAAAACTAGCTGGCAGGTGCATGAATCCAAGGGCTGAAGGAGGTGCAGGAGCAGAAGACAGACTCATGTCCTCACATTCTTCAGTGGGTCTCAGAAGATGGGCAGAGGGCTCGCCACATGGAGAAGCAGGAGAGGAGCTGGCTGCTACAACAGACCCTCCATATTTTAAAAAATAAATATCGTGTCACAGAGCATGGGTTTGTGTCCCCTGCATCATACAGCAAATTCTAACTTGCTCTCTACTTGTGTGGGGTGAGTGGGAATTGGTAGGGAGGTTGAAGAGGTAAGGCACACATGTATATCTATGACTGATTTGGTGATATATGGCAGAAACCAAGACACTATTGTAAAGCAATTATCCTCCAATTAAAAATAAATAAAATTTTTAAAAAGTATCATGGTCAACTTTCTTCTGATCCTATTGCTGTCATTTGATGGAAGAGCACTGAACGTCGTGCCCTTGCTCCCGCCACCGCTGTCCTTGCTCAGCAGCAGGGAAGGTGTCCAGCAGATCCATGGCTGGAGGTCAAGAGTAGCTTGACAGGGGTGGGGGATTTCAGGTGCTGATCTCAGTTCTGATTCAACCTTTTGGTGTTACCTGGAGAAAGACCCAACCCTCTTGGCCTCAGTTTCCTTACTTTGTTACCAAAGATTAGACAAGTGACCTCAGTAAGACCCCTTCCAGCTTGAACACCCTGTGGTTCCACATGTGAGCATATCCTGACTACGGCCTTGCACTATCACATTACCAAAATGGGATCAGTGAAACTTGAGTCCCATGGGTCCCTGCCTGAGTGTAGCACAAGGACCTCAGGGCCATCCAATGTCCCCTCTAAAGCTGTCACCTAAAATGAGGTTCATTGGAAGTGTACCTCCAATAAGGTTTAAGAGCATGTCTGTATATGGCATATCTGAGATACAATTCATTCATTCAGTAGATACAAATGCCTGGTTCAGGTGGAAGCTGGGGTAAGAAGATGAAAAGCAGGAGGGTAGAGACAGCTTGTGTGGTGTGAGTGGCAGAAAGGATATGTCAGGGAGTGCTGGGGGTGGGGTGGGGGTAGGCAGAGGACCTGTCTGCCAGAATGCGGGGCTCCCCAGGAAGGCTTACAGCCTTGGAGCTGATGCAGGCACGTTAGTGTCTGTAAGATGGTAATGAGCAAAGCGCGTTTGCAGGCAAAGGGACTGGTTTGATAAAGTGAGACTGAAGGGCACTGCTGTTTAAGGAGAACCTGGGAAATGTACTACAGCTAGAATGTAGGGTGCAGGATGACAGCTGTAGACAACAGCCAGCATGGAGAGGGCTTCAGGCAGGAAAGGCCTGGGCTTGTTTCCAGGAAGGAGATGGCAGCAGCACGGAGGATAGAGAAGACTAGGAAAAGGCTGGAGGGGGCCTGGAGAAGGGGCTCCAGTGAGCGATAACAAGTTCATCCAGCTCACACAACTGGCCACCTGCAAGACAAAGCCTGGATTATATTTACACAGTCATCTGCTCTTGTCAGCGGTAGATGCAGAGGAGCAGAGTGATTTTCCTGAAGTCATCTTGAGAATCAGCCGAATTTCTAGATGAATGGTGACTGTTTTATTACAGAAATAAGACCATCATGATTCTTACTGTACAATTTACTGCAAGACATAATCTGCTCCTGTCCCTGCTGCAACCCACACCCACAGGGAAGGCTCCCAGGATAGTGGTTCATTTCACCACCGCCACGCTCTTCCTTCTACTGCTGGCCTTGCCTGAACACGGGCCATCTGGGCACTGGGCAAACTTTGTTAGAAAGGTGACAGACATAATTTTCAGGCTTCATTTTTGTTTTTACAGGGAATATCCAAGCTAATTAATTTCACAGAATCACATAAGTAAGTGTATAGAAAACTCAGATCCAGAGCAAATAGGAAAATTTAACTCAAATTCCCATGTCTTCTTACTAGGTTCCAAATCCTTTTCTTAACAACAACTCAAAAAACCCGATAGTCTGAGATCACTGCAACCCTGGGAGAAATCTCTGAAATACCAGATGAAACAGCACTTTTAGATTTCTGCAGCAAGTCAGCCCCTCCGCATCCCTTGCCTTGGGATCTCATAATGCTCCATGAAAGCAGAACTCATTAAGGCTCCTTTTTGTAAAGTGGGCACATTATTATTCTCATTTCTCACACTGACAAAGCAAAACAGAGAGATGTTTGCAGTTCCTTGGCCAAGGTCAATTCCAGTGACAAAACCAGAAACACCGCTCAGCAATATGCCCTCAACAACTCTCAAGTTTTGTACATTCAAGTAAAGCGGGATTAACTTACCTAAAACCAGAGTAAATTGCACTTCAGAACAGGAATGAGAATGTGAGCTGCTTCTTCACCAAGCACCAGTCGACCTTCCTGGAAGGATTTGATCTGATTACTACCTAAACAGAATAGCAAACCCTTTAGATGTTGCTGAAGGAACCTAATCTGTAAATAAAGCACACTTGCCTCTGGCGCAGAGCTGAGGTGAGGATGGAGAGGACTTTTAAAGAATGAGCACAAGAGAGAAAATGAAACAGCTGAAAATGAAGTCAATGACTTGAGTAAAAGACAGGGTGCTCAGGGCTGGTACACTGAGATAACCCTGAGGGATGGGCTGGGGAGGGAGGTGGGAGGGGAGTTCAGGAAGGGGAACAGATGTACACCCATGGCTGAGTCCTGTCAATGCATGGCAAAAGCCACTACAATATTGTAAAGTAACTAGCCTCCAATTAAAGTAAATTAATTTAAAATATATATATATGATATACAAGACATAAATAGGAATGATATATGCTATGGGTAACAAATGTGTGTCTATAAATATATATGTGATATATATGATAAGTATATCTCATATATGATGTATGAAACAAATATATTTGTGTATAAAATATATATAATATTACACATGTTATAATCATACTCATGTTTATAAATAACATACATGTCATACGTTTACATATTGTATATATTGTATACTTATACATAAATATATAACTTATGAGTGCTATATGTTTATATAAATATACTACATATTTGTGTAAATATATATCATACATGTTACACACATATAAAACAGTGAAATTTAAGACACAGAATGCCCATGTATCAATAAGTCCCTTGAAAATCTAGAATGAAATTCAATAATATACATCCTGATATTTAACATACAAAAGACTTAATGCCACAGTACTGGACTTTCTATGAGAAACGAAATATGAGAATGCTTTTAAGGATCATTTTAACTCTATAATTATGAGATCTGTACATTAAAATGTGTTTCTAAAATAAGAGAAATCTCATGTTGAAAAATAATAGTTTGGTAGGTCAGGTGATAAGGAACTGTGTTTTGAAGAAGAGAGCTAATTTCTTCAAATGAGGCCAACTTTTCCTTACAAGTGGAAATCTAAGAAGAGATGGTAACACTGTTCAGGAATAGACAGTCTGTACATAAAATTTATGTACTAGAGTAGGTGCAATACAATATTACTGAACCATGTATGCTATGGATAGAAAAGAAAGATGGCTTCTAATTTTAAGAAGTGAGCCGATGCTTTTTTGTGTGTGGTTTTAACCAGAAGCTAAAGTAGGACAACGAACACATGACTAGCAGAGAGCAATAGGCATCCTCTGACAAAATCTCAGTGCCATAGCTATACATTTCTTTCTGGTCTTTACAAAGTAGCTTAACAAACGGATAGAATATGAACAAAGAGAAAACTTAACTTCTTAAATACAGTACACATTTACACCATCTCTAAGTAATAATAACTCTTCTCACCTACAGTGCCTGGAATAGCCTTAGATGAGGGGTCTCTAACCCCCGGACCATGAACCGGTACCTGGACTATCAGGAACCGGGCCACACACACAGCAGGAGGTGAGCAGCGGGCACGGGAGCAAGGCTTCACCTGTGTTTACAGCCACCCCACTTGGCGTGTTGCTGCCTGAGCTCTGCAGTAACAGAGCTCTGCTGGGATCAGCGGTGGCATAGTGAAAGGAATGTGCTTGAATCATCTCCCAACCATTCCCCCTTACCCTGCTCCATGCGAAAATTTTCTTCCTTAAAACTGGCTGCTGGAGCCAAAAAGGTTGGGGACCACTGCTTTAGAATCTAAAGTACTCTTGAATTGTGTCTTGCAGAAGAGTCCTAGAAAGTCAGTGATTGTGTGTGGTCATTTTCTAGTCCTGTCATATTTGAGCCGAGTTCTCCTGAGGTGTCTGAGGTGTGTTGGGGAGTGCAGCTCACTCAGCAGCAGCATCCTGCTGGCATTTCCTCATGGTCAGTCAGCGCTGGGGTCGGGGAGGACCTCTGCCTCGACACAGGGGAGCGCCTTGCCTTTCACATCCTGCCCCACCCCCCTGGAGTGACAGCACAGAGGGCAATGTGACTGTCCTGACGCCCCACTGACGTCAGTAGGGCAAGCTGCCCACCTTCCACAGAACCTGGTGAACAGGGTCAGGAACTGCCCCCTCCACACCCACCCCCGTGCCACTCCAGGTCCCCAGGGGCACAGCTGCAAGGTCTTCCCTCGGGCTCATTCCTATCACAGTGCAGAGACGGGGAGCCCGCCATCAGGAAAATCTGTCCTCACGTGTGTCAGAAGAACGCCAGTGACCTAATCTGTTTGTGCACCAATCTCAACTGTTTCTGAACGCCAGCCTCACAGGTCATAGAGGTTCGTCAGGGTCTCCTTTAGGTTTAGATTACCAGAAGTAGATCTTGAGGCTAGGGTTTGAGGGCTGGAGGTTTGTTTGGGAGATGATCCCAAGAAACATATTGGAACAGTGAGGGAAGGGGAAAGAGAGGGAGCGATGCCATCGCCGCCGGAGGCCACCGCACTCCATCTTCCAGGGGCAGAAGGACAGTCCCTCCAGGACCAAGGGGGCTGGGCTGGTCCCAGCGGCTCATGGCTGCCCTGGTTCAGGGCAGCAGTTGTTCTGTTGGCGCTTTTACCCTCTTCTGTGAGTGTTCAAACTTTCCCCTGAGGCCAGAGAGAGTCAGAGTGTCTGCCGCTAGGTCTTAAATCACACTGCAACTTGAATCTTCCTGAATATTTGGAAAACCCAGGGTTTGTCCTCTGCTGGGTTGCATTCTCCCATTCACCTTTCACTCTGTCCTCCCCTTCCTTCTGGTCCTTGGGCTCCAGCGTCGAGCTGATGTTAGTGCCACAATATTGCAGCACGCTTTGTGGTTTCTGTATACTCCCATGCGTTGGGTAAGGGGTACTTCCATTAAACCTTCACACTAGTTAGGGGAAATGTCTACACCCCCACTATGGCAGGTACTAAGTCTAAAGAAAACCCTCCTCTACCTTCAATTCCTTGACCGGCTGAACCTCAACCCTTTTACTCTCTCACTGAGAAAGGATGGCTAATTACCAGAAGACCAGTTTGCGTTCATCAAACTCGCAGGTGCTACAGAGTTTGGAATATGGATGTTTTGTATCATTAAGTCCTCAGGAACAACTGAAGTGGACTATAACTCCTCTCACTGGTAACACAAATCTGTTCTGAGTCCAAGAAATACCTGTGGTTCAATTTTAACATCTAATAATGTTAGTGATCTTTTTGTAAATTTTTTGTAAGCTTCTCAGTAGAAGAGGCAATAATAAAGCTTAGTGATTTGAGACCTGCACATCTTAGACTTAAAGAAAAATCACTCACCAACATTAAAAGGCTGTAACGATAGTCATTTTTTGCCATGAGAATCCAATAGAATAACATATGCAAAGGATTTAACATGGAACCAGGAACACAGGTAAGTGACCATTCATTCAAAAATACATATTAAAAATCTCCCACGTATCAGGTATTCTTCTAAGTACTTGGGTTCACAGCAATGAACAAAGTCCTTATTCTGAGAGCCTAAAAGTGAAAAAGCATATACCAGGTGGTGGCAGGTGATGTAATAAAAGTTTTGGATGTTCTAGAAATAGAGCGATGGTGAGGCAAAGTCAGTCAGTACAGCCTTTTTAACAAAGTGATATTGGAGCAGAGACATAGAGTAAGTGAGCAAGAATACTCCGCAGATTGTCCAGGCACAGAGAAGACCAGATGCAAAGGAGGCTGTGGTCACTAGGGCGCAGGAGTATGGGGCTGCCTGTGCACCCAGCTCAGAATGGAAGGAGGGCAGTGAGGAGACACACTGGGGAGGCCCCAGGGCCTGGGCCACACAGGCCGCTGTGGGACTCTCCTGCTGACTGCCAACATGTGGCACAGCAGAGCCTTTCACAGTCTAGGTGAATCACTAATTTGGGGAGCTTTGTTTGTTTGCTTTTTCTTTTTTTTAAATTTAATTTAATTTAATTTTTTTTATTTTCTCTACATTATCATGTTGGTTTTGCCATACATTGACATGAATTCACCATGGGTATACATGTGTTCCCCTTCCAGAACCCCCCTCCCACCTCCCTCCCAATTCCCTCTGTCTGGGTCATCCCGGTGCACCAGCCCTGAGCATCAAAGCTGGGCTGGCTATTGATTTCACATATGATAATTTACATGTTTCAATGCCATTCTCCCATATCATCCCACCCATGCCCTCTCCCATAGAGTCCAAAAGACTGTTCTATACATCCACGTTTCTTTTGCTGTCTCTAATTGTTTTAGGTGTAAGGCTAGGTTGTTTATTTGATGTCTACCTTGTTTCTTGAGGTAGGATTGTATCACTATAAACTTCCTTCTTAGAACTGCTTTTGCTGCATCCTATAGATCTGGAGTCATGTTTTCATTGTCATTTCTTTCTAGGGTTTTTTTTTTCCTCTTTGATTTCTTCAGCGACCTCTTGGTTGGTCTCCAGGTGTTTGTGCTTTTTAGTTTTCTTCCTGTAATTGATATCTAATCTCATAGCGTTGTAGTCAGAAAAGATACCTAATACAATTTCAATTTTCTTAAATTTACTGAGGCTTGATTTGTGACCCAAGATGTGATCTATCCTGGAGAATGTTCTGTGTGCACTTGGGAAAAAAAAATGTATTGTTCTGTGTTTGAATGTAATATCCTATAGATATCAATTAGGTCTATGTGGTCTAATGTATCATTACAGGCTTGTGTTTCCTTACTAATTTTCTGTCTGGATGACCTGTTTATTGGTATAAGTGAGGTGTTAAAGTCTACTACTATTAGTATGTTAATGTCGATTTCCTCTTTTATGTCTGTTAGCATTTGCCTTACATAGTGAGTTGCTACTATGTCAGGTATATTAGTATTGGCAATTGTTATGTGCTCTTCTTTGACTGATCCCTTGATCATCATGTAGTGTCCTTCCTTGTCTCTTGTAATGGTCTTTATTTTAAAGTCTATTTTACCTGATATGAGAATTGCTACTCCAGATTTCTTTTGTTTTCCATTTGCATGCAATATCTTTTTCCATCCCCCCTCTTTCATCTGTATATGTCTCTAGCTCTGAAGTGGGTTTCTAGGAGACAGCATATATAAGGATCTTGTTTTTATATCCATTCAGACAGTCTGTGTCTTTTGGTTGGGGCATTTAATCCATTTACATTTAAAGTCATTTTTTTATATGTATGTTCCTATTGCCATTTTCTTAACTGTTCTGGGTTTGTTTTCATAGGTCTTTTCCTTCTCTTGTGTTTTCTGCCCAAAGAATCCCTTTATCATTTGTTGTAAAGCTGATTTGAAAGTGTTAGTCTCTCAGTCATGTCCAACTCTTTGCAACCCCAGGGACCACCAGGCTCTTCTGTCCATGGAATTCTCCAGGCAAGAATATTGGAGTGGGTAGCCATTCCCTTCTCCAGGAGATCTTCCCAACCCAGAGATTGAACCTGGGTTTCCTGCATTGCTGATGGATTCTTTACTGTCTGCACCACCAGGGAAAGCCAGTTTAGTGTTACTGAATTCTCTTAATTTTTCCTTGTCTTAGCTTTTGATTTCTCCATTGATTTTGAATGAGATCCTCACTGGGTAGAGTAATCTTGGTTATAGATTTTCGTCTTTCATTGCTTTAAATATTTCCTGCTACTCCCTTCTGAACAGATGCAGGGAAATGTTGGTGGAGCTGAGAAAATAAGTTGATATCTATAAGAATATAGAGTTTTTGTGAGTGATCAGCTGTGAATCTTAAGGGATGTTGCCTATAAGCTTAAACTATAAATAATGGCCCATCGCTGGTAATGCCAGAGATTACCCTGCCTCCCAGGTAATGAGCATTAAGCTAAAATACTTCTGTTTAACCCACAGGAAACAGCCTGATCAGGCCCACCAGTGAATGACTGGGAGGAAGAAATTCATACAGCCCCTTCAGAGGCTGACCAAAATCAGAAAACGTTTGACTTTACTGCCTCCTCTCTTAAATAGTTATAAAAGAAGCCTGGATTCTAACTCAGATAAGATGGTTCTTTGGGACACAAGTCCACCATCCTCTCAGTCTGCTGGCTTTCCAAATAAAGTTGCTATTCCTTGCCTTAAAAATTCATCTCTCGATTTATTGTGTGCAGTTGTTGTGCAGCCAGTTGTCCAGCAAGTAATACAAGCTTGAACTTGGTACCAGTTGGAGGGCTTTGAGCAAAGGAGAAGCCTGATCAGATGTAAGCTCTGGCAGGATCATTCTGGCTGCTGCTTTGGGAAATCAACTGGGAAGCTAGTGAATTATCAGAAGAAGAGGAGATGGGGCTGAGGTGGTAACCAGGGAGATACTGAGAAGGGACAAGATTCTGGGGATATTTTGGACTGATAAGATGTCTTTTAGTTCTGATACAGAATATGAGAGAGTAGTCTGAAGCTGAGTCCAAGTTGTTTAGCCTGAGATGTTAGAAGGATGGGGTGTCCACAATTAGCTGGAGTCTGAAGCAAAGCAGATGAGGCTGGGGGAGATTGATGGTGTGGTTCTGGACAAAAATAAGATGCAGGGAAATGTCGGGGGAGCTGAGAAAGTAAGTTGATATCTATAAGAATATAGAGTTTATATATGCCATCTAAAGTCTTGGGACCAAAGTGGGATACTCCATAACCCACCTCCCTGAATATTGGAAATAAAAGCACGAATAAACAAATGGGACCTAATTAAAATTAAAAGCTTCTGCACAACAATGGAAACTATAAGCAAGGTGAAAAGACAGCCTTCAGAATGGT
>ML661334.1:4256492-4271652 GCA_007570785.1 Antilocapra americana | reverse complement strand
AAAAATAAATGACCCAATCAAAAAGTGGGCCAAAGAACTTAACAGACATTTCTCCAAAGAAGATATAAAAATGGCTAACAAACACATGAAAAGATGCTCAACATCACTCATTATCAGAGAAATGTAAATCAAATCTACAATGAGGTATCACTTTACACCAGTCAGAATGGCTGTAATCCAAAAATCTACAAGCAATAAATGCTGGAGAGGATGTGGAGAAAAGGGAACCCTCTTACACTGTTGGTGGGAATGCAAACTAGTACAGCCACTATGGAGAACAGTGTGGAGGTTCTTTAAAAAACTGCAAATAGACCTGCCATATGACCCAGCAACCCCACTGCTGGGCATATACACCGAGGAAACCAGAATTGAAAGAGACACGTGTACCCCAATGTTCATCGCTGCATTGTTTACAATAGCCAGGACATGGAAGCAACCTAGATGCCCATTAACTGACGAATGGATAAGAAAGCTGTGGTACATATACACAATGGAATATTCCTCAGCATTAAAAAAAAATTCATTTGAATCAGTTCTACTCAGATGGACGAAACCAGAGCCCATTATCCAGAGTGAAGTAAGCCAGAAGCAAAAACAACAATACAGTATATTAACGCATATATATGGAATTTATAAAGACGGTAAGGAGAACCCAGCATGCGAGACAGCAAAAGGAACGCAGATGTATCGAATGAACTTGTGGACTCTGTGGATGAGGGTAAGGGTGGGATGATATGGGAGAATGGCATTGAAACATGTTGATTATCATATGTGAAATCAATCGCCAGCCCAGGATTGATGCTCGGGGCTGGTGCATCGAGATTTCCCGGGGGGAGGGAGGAGGGAGGGAGGAGGGAGGGGGGTTCTGGAGGGGAAGCATATGTAAACCCATGGTGATATCATGTCATTGTATGGCAAAGCTAATAAAATATATATATATATATTAAAAAAAAAGAAAGTGAAAGAGAAGAGTGAAAAAGTTGGCTTAAAACTCAACATTCAGAAAACTAAAATCATGGCATCTGGTCCCATCACTTCATGGCAAACAGATGGGGAAACAATGGAGACAGTGAGAGACTTTTTATTTGGGGGAGCTCCAAAATCACTGCAGATGGTGACTACAGCCACGAAATTAAAAAACACTTGCTCCTTGGAAGAAAAGCTGTGATCAGCTTAGACAGCATATTAAAAAGCAGAGACATTACTTTGCCAACAAAGGTCCATCTAGTCAAAGCTATGGTTTTTCGGTAGTCATAAAGGGATATGAGAGTTGGACTATAAAGAAGGCTGAGTACCGAAGAATTGATGCTTTTGAACTGTGGTGTTGGAAAAGACTCTTGAGAGTTCCTTGGACTACAAGGAGATCAAACCAGTCAATCCTAAAGGAAATCAACCCTGAATATTCATTTGAAGGACTGATGTTGAAGCTGAAACTCCAATAGTTTGGCCACCTGATGCAAAGAACTGACTCACTGGAAAAGACCCTGATGCTGGGAAAGATCAAAGGCAAGAGGAGAAGGGGATGACAGAGAATAAGCTGGTTGGATAGCTTCACTGACTTGATGGACATGAGTTTGTGTAAGCTCCAGGAGTTGGTGATGGACAGGGAAGCCTGGCGTGCTGCAGTCCATGGGTTCACAAAGAGTCAGACACAACTGAACAACTGAAATGATAAACTTTACAGTTTTGAAGTGTTATGAGTGGGATTTTTTTACATATTAAACTGGTTATCTGACTAATAGGTAAACATTATTCTGAGTCAGCAAAACTTGAATACTAAGTCTGTGTAGTTATCTTGGGGAATATCAAGGGTAGTGTTATGCACATTGACACACTTTTAAGACGTTAAAGATATTTATAACTGCATTATAACAGAGGGGGAAATAAGTGTCTAATAATAAATGAATGACTAAAAAAATAAATAAATAAAATCAAGTCTTGGGACTGCATGATTCAACATAGGAGTAATGTAGATAGTTCATCAATAAGATCATCTCACATCAAGCAATACATGAACATACACCTCACAGAAAGCTTCCAGAATGGAATGATTTCTTCCAAAAATTGGTCCAATTTAGTAAAAAAAAAAAAAAGAAAGAAAGAAAGAAAGAAAAAAGAAGAAGAAGAAAAGAAGAATCTAATCCAACTTGTAAATATAACAGAAATAAAGCCACACAGAACATTTGTTGCAATTTGGCCAGAGAACTAATTTTAATTTGTGATGGTCCAAGGATTTAATTACTTCTGATATTATTTTCAGATCACTGAAACTGAGCTTTATGCTTCTTGAAAACACAACTAGGGCTGTGTTAGGGAAGGCAACATTATCTCAATCTGACTGTCGACATTTAAATAAATACACATGTATTCTAGAAATTTAAGAATAGTGCATCTAGAAATTTACTGGCTAGACTTAGGGAAAGTAAACATAGCAAGGCCTCTTACAGTGGTTTTAACAGATTACTAGATATGTCCTATAACTCAGGAATTGGCAAGCTTTTTCATAAAGGCCAAATAGTAAGTTTTTTCTAGTTTTATTGAGAAATAATTGACTCACATCATTGTACTAAGTTTAAGGCATCAAGTATGATGGTTGGATTTACATATATTATGAAATGATGAGCATAGTAGGTTTAGTTAGCATCAAAATTTCATATGGATACAATAAAAAGACAAGAAAAGAGATCTCCTTGTGATTAGATAACTTAGGTTCTACTCTTTAATGATTTTACTGAACATCACATAGTTAATAACACTGTTAACCACAGTCATGTCACATGTTACATTCTTATAACTTGTTTATCTTACAATTGGATGTTTTTACCTTTTGATCACTTTCCTCCAATTCCCCTTCCCTGCACCGCCTGCCTCTTGCAACCACATATCTAATCTTTTTTTTTTTTCCTATGAATTTGGTGAGGGTTTTTTTAATGGTAAACATTTTAAGCTTTGCAGATTACTTGGTCTCTGGACTATTCAACCCTGCCATTGTATCATGGGCAGCTATATATCATCTGCAAATAAGTGGGCATTGCTGTGTTCCAATAAAACTTTATTTACAAAAACATGCAGCAAGAATTTGACTGGCTGGGCATTGTCTGCCTCTTCCCATCACTACCTACAAGAGCTTTCCCCCTCACCATGCAAAAACTTAGATAAACAGCTGTTTGATTTCATTCAACTTTTTCGTAATCAAAGATACATTGTCTTTGCTGAAGGTGTTACTAAATGTTCAACAAATTTAGGGATGAGTTATATAGTATCAATTAAAGTTCATTGCAATAATTCAGGCAAGAGTGGATTAGACCTTGGAACAGGATGGGAACAGTAGAGATGATGGGAAATGATCACATTAGGGGTGTATTTTGATGATAGAGGCAAGAAAACTTGCAGAATGATTGAGTATAGGGTGGGAAAGGAAGAATAGAGTTGAAGATGGATCAAAGAATTCTGGTTCACCCAGTTAATGACAGCTATTATTGTTGTCTTCATATAATTATGTTTATATTAGTATATATTACTTTATTAACCTGACTTATATAAGCACTCAAAAAAATGTTTTGCCCTCTTTCAGTTCCCTGTACCAGAGATCTATGACTAAAATACTCTCCAACTTACAGAAAAAGTATCCCTAAATTGTATTTTATGAATCACATCTTAAACAGTTATTGTCAAGGGTGTTCTTCATAAGAAACATCACAATCACAGCATAATCGTTCTCCTTAAACCAGCCTCCAGGTTAGGTTTTCTTTATTTTTCCTTTATCACCTCTTTGACTGTTGAGAGGGTTCAGAGATAATGTGCTGATGAGAGTCGGACACAGTGTGGTTCCCTGGTACCTGACCTCTTCCTCTTAGCTCATCAGCAGTCCACAGCACCAGTTCACACACTCACCACAGTGATGAATAATCATTTGCATTTTGTTTTGACAGACTGATCATTAACATAAAGCCATTCCTGGCATGACTTTCTGAAGGACATATGAAGATGTTCATGGGTGGCTGAGCTGTGAGTTTCAGAGTGAATTTAAATTATTCAAAGATAAACTTCTGGGTCTTGTATTGTGCTCCTTAGTTTACCTGTAAAAAACCAGTTGGAAATCGCCAGCCCAGGATTGATGCTCGGGACTGGTGCAGCGAGATTTCCCGGGGGGGAGGGGGGAGGGAGGGGGGTTCCGGAGGGGAAGCATATGTAAACCCATGGTGATATCATGACAATGTATGGCAAAAACAATAAAAAAAAAAAAAACCAGTTGGAGAAGTAGTCTCATTAAATGACTCAATTTCAGTACACTGGAGAAGGAAACACAGATTGTCAGGAGGGAGTTATTCACTGAAGCATAAGTTCCAGTGAGGCTGAGAAAAGAAGTTAAAGGGAAAAGACAAAAGGAAAAATATACCCATTTGAATACGGAGTTCCAAAGAATAGCAAGGAGAGACAAGAAAGCCTTCCTCAGTGATCAATTTAAAAAAAAATAGAGGAAAACAATAGAATGGAAAAGATTAGAGACCTCTTCAAGAAAATTAGAGACACTAAGGGAATATTTCATGCAAAGATGGGCTCAACAAAGGATAGAAATGGTATGGACCTAACAGAAGCAGAAGAGATGGCAAGAATACACAGAAGAACTATACAAAAAAGATCTTCATGACCCAGATAACCAAGATGATGTGGTAACTTACCTAGAGTCAGACATCTTGGAATGTGAAGTAAAGTGGGCCTTAGGAAGCATCATTATGAACAGACTAGTGGAGGTGATGAAACTCCAGTTGAGCTATTTCAAATCCTGAAAGATGACACTGTGAAAGTGCTGCATGCAATATGCCAGCAAATATGGAAAACTCAGCAGTGGCCACAGGACTGGAAAAGGTCAGTTTTCATTCCAATCCCAAAGAAAACCAACGCCAAAGAATGCTCAAACTACCACACAATTGCACTCATCTCACACGCTAGTAAAGTAATGCTTAAAATTCTCCAAACCAGGCTTCAGCAATACATGAACTGTGAAACTTTCAGATGTTCAAGCTGGTTTTAGAAAAGGCAGAGGAATCAGAGATCAACTTGCCAACATCCGATGGATCATTGAAAAAGCAAGAGAATTCCAGGAAAACAACTATTTCTGCTTTATTGACTATGCCAAAGACTTTGACTATGTGGATCACAATAAACTGTTAGAATTCTGAAAGAGATGGGAATATCAGACCACCTGACCTGTCTCTTGAGAAACCTGTATGCAGGTCAGGAAGCAACAGTTAGAACTGGACATGGAATAACAGATTGGTTCCAAAGCAGGAAAGGAGTACGTCAAGACTGTATATTGTCACCCTGCTTATTTAACTTATATGCAGAGTACATCATGAGAAATGCCAGGTTGGAAGAAGCACATGCTGTAATCAAGATTACTGGGAGAAATATCAATAACCTCAGATATGCAGATGACACTTCCTTTATGGCAGAAAGTGAAGAGGAACTAAAGATCCTTCTGATGAAAGTGAATGCAGAGAGTGGAAAAGTTGGCTTAAAGCTCAACATTCAGAAAACTAAGATCATGGCATCTGGTCCCATCACTTCATGGCAAATAGAAAAAATGTAATCAGTGCCTGATTTTATTTTGGGGGGGGCTCCAAAATCACTGCAGATGGTGACTGCAGCCATGAAATTATGAGATGCTTGCTCCTTGGAAGAAAAGCTATGACCAACCTAGACAGCATATTAATAAGCAGAGACTTGACTTTACCAACAAAGGTCCATCTAGTCAAAGCTATGGTTTTTCCAGTAGTCGTGTATGGATGTGAGAGTTGGACTATAAAGAAAGCTGAGTGCCGAAGAATTGATGCTTTCAAACTGGCGTTGGAGAAGACTCTTGAGAGTCCCTTGGACTGCAAGGAGATCCAACCAGTCCATCCTAAAGAAATCAGTCCTGAATATTCATTCTTTCCTGAAGGATGATGCTGAAGCTGAAACTCCAATGGTTTGGCCATCTGATGTGAAGAACTGACTCATTGGAAAAGACCTTGATGCTGGGAAAGATTGAGGGCAGGAGAAAGGGATGACAGAGGATGAGATCAATGGACGTCATCATCAACTAAATGGACATGAGTTTCAGTAAGCTCCGGGAGTTGGTGATGGACAGGGAAGCCTGGCGTGCTGCAGTCCATGGGTTCACAAAGAGTCAGATAGGACTGAGTGACTGAACTGAACTGAACTGAACTTTCAATGAGGCATCGTTAAGGTCTTGAGAAACTCTGAGAAAACAACCCAGCAGGAAATATCCATCCATTTATTTACACATTCAACAAGTGTTTCTTTAGGACCTAGGAACTGCAGGAAACGTTCTAGATAGCCTATGTGTATGTGCTTAGTCACTGAGTCATGTCCAACTCTTTGCAATGCCATGGGCTGGGGCCCGCCAGGCTCTTCTTCCATGGGAATTCTCCAGGCAAGAATACTGGAGTGGGTTACTATGCCCTCCTCCAGGGGATCTTCCCAACCCAGAGATCGAATTCAGGTCTCTGCATTGTGGGTGGATTCTTTACTGTCTGAGCCACCAGGGAAGCCCTCTGTATGTGGAAACAAACAAGGTGGACAAAGTTTGTGCTCTTAAGAATTCATATCACTGAACATACACTTAGATTAGGGTCAGCCAGACAGAAAGCATGTAATCAAATGAATAATTTGAGAGACAAATAACAGCCATAAAGAACATGTCATAGAGCTCTTAGAGAATGAGCCCTGAGAATATGGCCACTTTACATAGGTCACTTTTGGAAAAGATATTTGAGCTGAGCCCTGAATGATGATAATTTTTGAAAGATTTAGTAAAAGACTATGGCAGACAAAGTAAAAGCAAATTTTAAAATATGACCACAGAAATGATCTAGGTGTCTTTGGGGACATTAGGTATCCCTCTAGCCCTTCTGGCATTTACTGACTCATGATGACCAGTTAAGACAGAGTAGGAGAGTTTTCAGCCATCTCATGAGTAGAAGTTTGAGCTTGAGGCTTGAACCCACTGACCAAGTTTTCCTGGAACTGAGGGATTTCTAAGGAAGCAGGATATTTGGTGCAAAAACTGGGAAAGTTCCATACAAACTTGAAGAAATTAGTCAACTTTTCAAGGCCCAACAAGGTAAAGAGTCCTCTTAACTACCCAGTACTCTAATTTTAGACTCCTCAACAGCTATGCCTTTGAATAAAATAAACCAGAAAAAGACCAGTCCTAACAAAGACCTAGCTTTGCCCCGCTACCGTTTCTCTTATATTTTACTATTTTCAACTTGATTGAGGTATAACTTATAAACAAAATTGTAAGATATTTAAAGTGTACATTGTGGTGATCTGATAAACAATTATGTTTTGAAAGTATTCCCCTTTCTAATTAATTTGTTAACATCCATCACTACACATACATATATACTTTTTTGGTAAAAATATTTGTTGTATATAACAGTATTATCAAATATAGTCACTCTGCTTTACATCACATCCTCAGACCTTTTTCATATTATAACTGAATGTCTGTAGTCCATTGGGTCACAAAGTGTCAGACATGACTGAGAGACCAGACAACAACAAAACCCTTTTACCCACCCCTCTCTATTTCCCCCAATCCAGCCCCTGAATGTGATACCATGCAGGATTTATCTTTCCCTATCTGGTTTATTTCATCTAGCATAGTGTCCTCATGTCCATCCATGTTGCCGCAAATGCAGGATTTCCTTGGTCCCTTGGTGAATAGACACTCACGGGGGTTGGGTTGAAATGGAAAACTCTCCCTTTCTGTCTCTATCTTTTTTTAGTCGTTTTTGTCCCTTCTCTCTTTTTCAGTTCTCACAGCTACACTCTTGTCCCTTTTCATCCCAGAGACTCTCTGTTGGGTCACCTTTTTCCCAACTTCCCCCCACTCAATACTTTTCTGTTTTGTTCCCAACTACAGCTTGCAGAAAGTTGAGAGATGATGGACTGGACAAAGTCCTCTAGAGGCTACCTCTCAGTGAGAACTTCTCTTTGTTTCTTGCTTGTGTCTTTAAGATCCTGTCATTGGTCACATGTTGAGGCTCAATCAGTGAATTCAAAAGGATCTTTGGCTTATGTATAGTTTATTTATAGGTATTTATGTCAGTCCAAATACTCTTGCAAGTCTGCCGTATTGTGAGCATGGTGCAGCACATAAATCTTGAAACGAAAGCACAACCCACAAGAGAAACTTGCATGTCTCTCCCCACCTTTACAATGTAAGTGTCTTGCTTGGGCTCTCAGGAACTATTTTATCCATCTGTAGTCGCTCAGACTTTTTAAACTCAATCAGGAAAACTATGTTATCTCTGGTTCTGGTTTTATGTAAAAATTAACTTATAAATGAGCTGTATTTAATTGGCTTAAAAGACATTAAGCATGTATATACATTTTCGGAAATATAAAAGAAACTCACCAGGGTACATTTCAGATTAATGGGATCTGGGAAATACTCAGTAATAAATTAATATCTGGCATTAGAGCTAGCTTAAGCTTATGGATTTAATTAACACAGACTTGTCTTTAGAGTCATCAGCATTAAGTATAATAGTTTTTATTATACTGAGAGTTACTCAAAACCAATAAGTGCCTATTGTTGCTGCTATAAAATTTGTCAACAAGGAAAATCACCTAATATTATGACACTTTTAAGGAAATGTAACAGAGATAAGGTGGAGAAGGCAATGGCACCCCACTCCAGTACTCTTGCCTGGAAAATCCCATGGATGGAGGAGGCTGGTAGGCTGCAGTCCATGGGGTCACTAGGAGCCAGACACGACTGAGTGACTTCACTTTCACTTTTCACTTGCATGCATTGGAGAAGGAAATGGCAACCCACTCCAGTGTTCTTGCCTGGAGAATCCCAGGGACGAGGGAGACTGGTGGGCTTCCATCTATGGAGTCACACAGAGTCAGACACGACTCAAGTGACTTAGCAGCAGTACCAGCAGCAGCAACAGAGATAAGGACTTTCAGTAAACTCTATAGGCATGATTTGGTTTTGGAAATGTCCATCTAAAATAGTACCTCCAGATTTTGGTAATTTGAAATTAAAGATGGGAACTCATTGAATATCCAAGCCATTTCAAGTAATATAAAATATTGGAACATTAATTGCTAAACAGGTCTAAATTTATTTGCTTTGTCTCCTTAAGAGAGAAACTAAAGATGTTTTGATTTATTAAACATATGTCTTGTACCTGCATTGAGGAAATAAATTGTTCTTGGGAAAATACATGTTTCTAGAGGTTAAGGAATATTCCAATCAGGAAATGCTAGTATGACAAAGAGTTACATTTACTTGTTTCTTAGTTTTTGCTAGAGATTAAGGCTTTAAGGTTAACAATTATAAGGGAAATATTTCAGTATAAAGAAAAACTGAAAGTATGTTTTTGGTAGAAGAAGGTATGAGGAGAAAGATATGAGGGAAGACGTGGGGGGTGTCCTAGAGCTGGTTGTTTCTAGATAAAAAAGAAAGTGAAGGACAGGATAATATGGATGCAGAAAGTTGTAGGAGGTTTATGAAGAAGGAACGTTGGGAAAAGTTTTGTATATAGTCAGAACTTTCTAAGACTGGATTAAATTTATTTAGGTAAGTGGATTTTACGTGTAGATTGGTGCAAGACTAGACTTGGTTTCTCTCTCTCCTAAGAAAACTTAGTTTTCCTAGAATGCTGATCATGATAATACATTGCACAAATTCTTCGCCTTTAAATGGAGGGGCCCTGGCACCCTGGAGGCTACCCAATATACCTGAACAGTGATTCTACAGGGCTTTGAAGACAGCTCCCATCTTGTTGGAAATGCATCATCAAGGGAGCTGAGCCTTGAGAAGGGACTCGGCTACAATATTTTTGTGATTTATTGATAGTAAGACAATGCAAGGTTCAGATCAACATATTGCTAAAGTCCTAAAGTTTTTGACAAGAATGGTACATAAAATCTCCCTAAATCAAGGCTCAGATCTCACAGCAAAAGATTCAGTATTTAAGATTTGTTTTGACCCCTATAAGCACAAGCCCTGGCCACAGATCAAAAAACAGTGAGTAGTGCATTACTATCTTCAAGTACAAAGAGGCAACCCTGAGGCTTTCTCAAAATGGCGGGATTCTGTCATATCTGGATTCCAAATTATGGTCTTATGGCCTATGAGGTTTTAAAGGGAGGAGAAAGGGAACCCCTTCAATGGAATAAGGCCCACCAGTGGATATTCGATACTCTAGTGCCTGAGTTGAGTACAGCACCAGCACTGGGGCTTCCAAATTCAGACAAACTCTTTACCCTGTATGTTCATAAGAAGCCAGGGGTAGCACTAGGAAACCTGACCACAAAGCTGGGACCAGACCAGAGGCCAGTGACTTAATTTTCAGAACAACTGGACTCAGTGGCCTTGGGATGGCCAAGCTGCCTGTGGGCAGTAGCAGCCACAGACCATTTGGTTAATAAAGCCTCCAAGTTAACCCTGGGACGACACTTAGTTGAGTTCACCTCTCATCAGGTACAATCTGTGCTGGAGGTCAAAGGACATCATTGATTGACAAGAGAAAAGTTAAAAAGATATTAGGCCTACCTAATGGACATCTCTGACAGTACCTTAAAGGTGTGCCAAACATGGAACTCAACAACTCTGCTTCCAGCAGTCAAAAGTAGAGACTTATTGCATCAGTGTATAGAAACCATAGACCAAACTTACTATAGCAGGTCTGATCTTCTAGATGAACCTCTTAACAGACAGGAGTTGAACAGTTTACTAATGGGAGCAGTTTTATAGAAATGGGAACCTAAAAGGCAGAGTATGCCATGGTTAGTCGAGATGAAATCTTAGCAGCCTAGGACCCACCACCCCAGACACTAGCCCAGAAGGCTGAACTAACTGCACAAATGAGAGGTTTGCAATTAGTGAAGGATAAGAAACTGCATATTTTTACTGACTCTAAATGTAGGTTCCACATGCTACATGCTCATGCTGCCATTTGGAAAGAAAGTGAAATGTTAACCACTAGAAATTTCCCCCAAAATGTAAAGATTTGATTCTGGTTCTTTTAGAAAGAGTGGAGCTCCTAACCAAGGTACCAGTAGTCCACAGTAGGGGTCATCAGAGGGATGGATCCTTTGAGGGCCAAGGAAACAGCAAAGCTGATGAAAGTCCAAAACAGGCAGCTTGACTGCAGGAACCTGAACAAGTTATGGCTCTGGGA
Source organism: Antilocapra americana (assembly GCA_007570785.1). Taxonomy (NCBI): domain Eukaryota; kingdom Metazoa; phylum Chordata; class Mammalia; order Artiodactyla; family Antilocapridae; genus Antilocapra; species Antilocapra americana. The sequence continues at coordinate 4,260,439 of ML661334.1, read as the reverse complement.
CTGGCCCCCTGAACTCCCTAGCCTCCCCAAGTATTCCGCACAGCAATAAGAACATGCTGAGAAATGTGGCTATGAAAAGGGAAGCACAGGCTGGCATAAAAAGGAGGGTAAGTTTCTAATGAAATCATAGAAGACTTCATAGCCTTTTGAAGGAGGTCACCATTATCTTCATTACCTTCACCATAGTTTGGCTCAGGTCAAATAATAGGGAGGGTACACAGCCCCATCCATCAACAGAAAATTGGATTAAAGATTTACTGAACATGGCCCCACACATTAGAATAAGACACAGATTTCCTCTTAGTCAGTCTCTCCCATCAAGAAGCTTCCATAAGCTTCTTATAGTTCTCCACCAGAGGGCAGAGAGAATGAAAACTACAGTCACTAACCAAACTGATCACATGGACCACGGCCTTGCCTAACTCAATGAAACTATGAGCGATGCCATGTAGGGCCACCCAAAACAGACGGATATGGTTGAGAGTTCTGAAAAAACGTGGCCCACTGGAGAAGAGAATGGCAAAACACTTCAGTATTCTTGCCTTGAGAACCTCATGAACAGTATGAAAAGGCAAAAAGATATGACACTGAAAGATGAACTTCTTAGGTCGGTAGGTACCCAATATGCTATTGGAGATCAGTGGAGAAATAACTCCAGAAAAAATGAGATGTAGCCAAAGCAAAAACAACAGCCAGTTGCAGATGTGATTGGTGATGGAAGTTAAAGTCTGATACTGTAAAGAGCAATATTGCATAGGAACCTGGAATGTTATGTCCATGAATCAAGGCAAATTGGAAGTAGTCAAAGAAAAGATGGCAAGAGTGAAAGTCGACATTTTAGGAATCAGTGAACTAAAATGGACTGGGTTAGGTGAATTTAACTCAGATAACCTAGAATGGGCAAGAATCCCTTAGAAGAAATGGAGTAGCCATCACAGTCAACAAGAGTCCAAAATGTAGTACTTGGGTGCAATCTCAAAAACAATAGAATGATCTCTGTTTCCGAGGCAAACCATTCAATAACACAGTAATCCAAATCTATGCCCCAGCCAATAATGCTGAAGAAGTTGAAGTTGAGTGCCTCTATGAAGACCTACAAAACCTTCTAGAATAAACACCCAAAAAAGATGTCTTTTTCATTATAGGGGCTGGGAATGCAAAAGCAGGAACTCAGTAAATACCTGGAGTAACAGGCCAATTTGGCCTTGGAGTACAGAATGAAGAAGAGCAAAGGCTAATAGAGTTTTGCCAAGAGAACACACTGGTCATAGCAAACACCATTTTCCAACAACACAAGAGAAGACTACACATGGACATCACCAGATGGTTAATACTGAAATCAGATTGATTACATTTTTGCAGCCAAAGATGGAGAAGCTCCATATAGTCATCAAAAATAAAACTGGGAGCTGACTGTGGCTCAGATGATGAACTGTTTATTGCCAAATAGATTTAAATTAAAAAAAGTAGGGAAATCCACTAGACCATTCAGGTATGACCTAAATTAAATCCCTTATGACCATACAGTGGAACTGACAAATAGATTCAAGGGATTAGATCTGATAGATAAAGTGCCTGAAGAATTACAGATGGAGGTTCATGACATTGTACAGAAAGCAGTGATCAAGACCACTCTCAAGAAAAAGAAATGCAAAAAGGCAAAATGGTTGTCTGAGGAAGCCTTACAAACAGCTGAGAAAAGAAGAGAAGCTAAAGTCAAAGGACAGAAGGAAAGATATACCCATTTGAATGCAGAGTTCCAAGGAATAGCAAGGAGAGATAAGAAGGCCTTCCTCAGTGATAGATAGAAAGAAATAGAGGGAAATAATAGAATGGGAAAGACTAGAGATCTCTTTAAGAAAATTAGAGACAGCAAAAGAGACGCAGATGTACAGAACAGTATTTTGGACTCTATGGGAGAGGGCAAGGATTGGGATGATATCAGAGAACGGAATTAAAACATGTAAATTATCATATATGAAATCAATCGCCAGCCCAGGTTTCATGCATGATACAGGGTGCACAGGGCTGGTGCACCAGGATGACCCAGAGGGATGGAATCGGGAGGGAGGTGGGAAGGGGGTTATGGAAGGGGAACACATGTACACCCATGGCAGATTCATGTCAATGTACGGCAAAACCAACACAATAATGTAAAGAAAAGTAAATATTTCTATACAAATTGTGAAATTATTTCTAGTTCTCTGAAAAAGACCTCTGGTAGCTTTATAGGAATTGCATTGAATCTATAGATTACTCTGGGTAGTATACTCATTTGACTATACTGATTCTTCTGATCCATTAACGCGGTATATTTCTCCATCTATTCGTGTTCTCTTTGGTTTCTTTCAGCAGTATTTTTAGTTTTCTATATATAGATCTTTTGTTTCTTTTGGGTAGATATACTCCTAAGTATTTTATTCTTTTTGTTTCTATGGTGAATGGAATTGTTTCCTTAATTTCTCTTTCTTTTTTCTCATTGTTAGTGTATAGGAATGCAAGGGATTTCTGTGTGTTGATTTTGTATCCTGCAACTTTACTATATTCAACTGATTAGCCCTAGTAATTTTCTGGTAGAATCTTTAGGGTTTTATATGTAGAGGATCGTCATCTGCAAACAGTGAGAGTTTTACTTATTCTTTTCCAATCTGGATTCCTTTTATTTCTTTTTCTGCTCTGATTACTGTGGCCAAGACTTCCAAAACTATGTTGAATAGTAGTGGTGAGAGTGGGCACCCTTGTCTTGTTCCTGACTTCAGGGGAAATGCTTTCAGTTTTTCCCCATTGAGGATAATGTTTGCTGTGGGTTTGTCATATATAGCTTTTATTATGTTGAGGTATGTTCCTTCTATTTCTGCTTTTTGGAGGGTTTTTATCATAAATGGATGTTGAATTTTGTCAAAGGCTTCCTCTGCATCTATTGAGATAATCATGTGATTTTTATCTTTTAATTTGTTAATGTGGTATATCACATTCATTCATTTGCAAATACTGAAGAATCCTTGCATCCCTGGGATAAAGCCTACTTGATCATGATGTATGATCTTTTTAATGTGTTGTTGGATTCTATTTGGTAGAATTTTGTTAAGGATTTTTGCATCTATGTTCATCAGTGATATTGGCCTGTGTAGTTTTCTTTTTTGTGGCATCTTTGTCAGGTTTTGGTATTAGGGTGATGGTGGCCTCATAGAATGAGTTTGGAAGTTTACCTTCCTCTGCAATTTTCTGGAAGAGTTTGAGTAGAATAGGTGTTAGCTCTTCTCTACATTTTTGGTAGAATTAGACTATGAAGCCATCTGGTTCTGGGCTTTTGTTTGTTGGAAGATTTCTGGTTACAGTTTCAATTTCCGTGCTTGTGATGGGTCTGCTAAGATTATCTATCTCTTCCTGGTTTAGTTTAGGAAAGTTGTACTTTTCTAAGAATTTGTTCATTTCTTCCAAGTTGTCCAGTTTATTTGCATATAGTTGCTGATAATAGTCTCTTATGATCCTTTGTATTTCTGTGTTGTCTGTTGTGATTTCTCCTTTTTCCTATCAAGCTACCAGAGGTCTTTTTCAGAGAACTAGAACAAATAATTTCACAATTTGTATGGAAATACAAAAAACCTCGAATAGCCATAGCAATCTTAAGAAAGAAGAATGGAGCTGGAGGAATTAACCTTCCTGACTTCAAATTATACTACAAAGCCACAGTCATCAAGACAGTATGGTACTGGCACAAATACAGGATATAGATCAATGTAACAAAATAGAAAGCCCAGAGATAAATCCACACATCTAGGGACACCTTATCTTTGACAAAGGAGGCAACAATATACAATGGAGAAAAGACAATCTCTTTAACAAGTGGTGCTGGGAAAACTGGACAGCCACTTTTAGAAGAATGAAACTAGAACACTTTCTAACACCATACACAAAAATAAACTCAAAATGGATCAAAGATCTAA
>ML661334.1:4202463-4241492 GCA_007570785.1 Antilocapra americana | reverse complement strand
TAGCTTTACAATATGGACTTTTGCCAGCAAAGTCAAGTCTCTCCTTTTTAATATGCTGTCTAGGTTTTTCATAGCTTTTCTTCCAAAGAGCAAGTGTCTTAATTTCATGGCTGCAGTCACCATCTGTAGTGATTTTGGAAGCCAAGAAAATAAAATCTGTCATTTTAAAATAAATAAAATAAAATGTTTCCACTTATTCCCCATCTATTTGCCATGAAGTGATGGGACTGGATGCCATGATCTTCGTTTTTTGAATGTTGAGTTTTAAGCCAGTTTTCACTCTCCTTTTCACCCTCATCAAGAGATTCTTTAGTTCCTCTTCACTTTGTGCCGTTAGAGTGATGTCATCTGCATATATGAGGTTGTTGACATTTCTCCCAGCAATCTTGACTCCAGCTTGATTTCACTCATTGCAGGGAACAAAGTGAAGAAGAATACCACCTGTGTTTTCTTCTAAGAGTCTAACAGTATCAGTTCTTATGTTTAAGTCATTAACCCATTTTGAGTTAATTTTGTGAGTGGTATAAAATACGGGTTCAATCTCTTTTTTCTGCCTGTGATTATCTAGTTTTCTCATTTCAATATGCTGCAGAAACTAAACTTTCCCCATTGATTGTTCTTGGCTCTACTGACAAATAATACTTGACCATATACATGGGGTTGACCATATGTTTCTGGGCTCTTTACAGCATTCCACTGGGCTATGTGTCTATTTTTATGAAATACCATACTTATTGTATGTGTGTTGATTTTCTTTTTTAATTCTTTCCTTTTTTTTCTCTTTTTAAAAAATTTTATTTATTTATTTGGCTGTGATAGGTCTTCATTGATGCATGGACTTTACTCTAGTTGCAGAGAATGGGGACTACTCTCTAGTTGCAGTATGTGAGCTTCTCATGTGGTAGCTTCTCTTGATGGCATTTCTTTTTTCAGAGCACAGGGTCTTGGGCATGTGGGCTTCAATAGTTGCAGTTCCTGGACTCTAGAGCACAGGCTTACTAGTTGTGGCCCACTGGCTTAGTTGCCCAGCAGCATGTGGACTCTTCATGGAACAGGAATTGAATATTTGTCTCCTGCATTGGCAGGAAGATTCTTTACCAGTGAGCAACAAGGGAAGCCCTGTATATTGATTTTATATCCTGTAGCTTTACATAATTTTTTTTTAAGTTCCAGCAGTTTTTTGGATGAGTCAATAGAATTTTTGATACATAAGATTACATCATCTGCTAATAATGACAATTTTTACCTCTTCCTTTCCAATTTGGGTGTGTTTTGTTGCTTTATCTTGTCGGATTTCTTAGCTAGGACTTTCAATAATATGTTGAATAACAGCAGTGAGAGAATCCAGTTGAAGATGGTGGAGTAGAAGTACGTGTGCTCACCTCCTCCTGGAAAAGCACCAAATAACAGCTAGCAATTGAACAGTCATTTGCAGGAGAATGCTAAAACCCACCAAGAAAAGATACCCCATGTCCAAAGACAAAGAAGAAGCTGCAGCAAGATGGTAGGAGGGGTGCAATCATGATAAAATCAAAGTCCATACCCGCCAGGTGAGTGACCCACAAATTGGAGAACAATAATGCCAAAAAAGTTCCCCCACTGTTATGAAGATTCTGAATCCCATGTCAGGCTTCCCACCCTGGGGATCTGACAAAGGGACTGGAAATCCCCAGGGAATCTGATCTTGAAGCCCAGCGGGATTTGATGATAGGATTTCCACAGGATGGGGGAAACAAAGATTCCAGTCTTGGAAAGCACAAACAATATCTTGTACACACAAAGTGCTACATGAAAGGAGCAGAGACTCCACAGGAGACTGAACCAGAAATACCTCCTAGGGTTGGAGGGTCTCCTGTGAGGTGTGAGTCAGCAGGGGCTCATCACAGGGACAGGGGCACTGGCAGAAGCAGTCCTGGGAGATCTCCCTTGGTGTAAGCCCACTTGGAGGTCACCATTAAGCCTACCACACAGCCCATAGACCACAGGGTTGAGTCACCTCGGAAAAAACAACTAACAGGGAGGTAGTCTAACTCCACCCATTAGCACATAATTGGATTGAAGCTTTATTGAGCAAGGCCTTGCCTACCAGAGCAAGGCCCAGTTTTTCCCACCACCAGTCCCTCTATCAGGAAGCTTACACAAGCCTCTTAGCCTCCTCCATCAGAGGGCATACAAAAGAAGCAAGAAAAACCACAATACCACAGTGACTAGAACAAAAACCACATTACAGAAACTTAATCAGGGTGAAGAAGCAGAAAGTTGTGTCCCAGATGAGTGGACAAGATAAAACCCCAGAAAACAATTAAATGAAGTGGAGATAGGCAATCTTCCAGAAAAAGAAATCAGAATAATGATAGGGAATATGATCCTGGATCTCAGGAAAACAATGGAGAAGATCCAAGAAATGTTTACTAAAGACCTGGAAGAACTAAAGAACAAACAAACAGAGATGAACAATACATTAGAAGGAATTAATGAATAATTGAGGCAGAAAAAATGGCTAAATAACCTGGAGAACAAAATGGTGAAAATCATTGCTGCAGGACAGCATATAGAAAAAAGAATGAAAAACACTGAAGATGCCTAAAAGACCTCTTCTTGTTGTTTAGTCGCTCAGTTGTGTCTGACACTTTGTGACCCCATGGACTGCAGCATGCCAGGCTTCCCTGTCCATCACCAACTCCCAGAGTCTGCTCAAACTCATGTCCATTGAGGTCATGATGCCATCTAAACATCTCGTCTTCTGTTGTCCCCTTCTCCTGCCTTCAATCTTTCACAGCATCTAACCTAATCAATCTTTCACATTTCTAATGAGTCAGCTCTTTGCGTCAGGTGGCCAAAGTATTGAACCTTCAGCTTACTCTTTCCAATGAATATTCAGGACTGACTTCCTTTAAGATTGACTGGTTTGATCTCCTTGCAAGCCAAGGGACTCTCAAGAATCTTCCCCAAAACCATAGTTCAAAACAATCAGTTCTTCAGTGCCAACCTTCTTTATGGTCCAACTCTCACATCCATACACAACTACTGGAAAAACCATAGCTTTGACTAGATGGACCTTTGTTGGTGAGGTAATGTCTCTGCTTTTTAATATACTGTCTCGGTTGGTCATAGCTTTTCTTCCAAGGAGGAAGCATCTCTTAATTTCATGGCTGCAGTCACCATCTGCAGTGATTTTGGAGCCCCCCAAAATAAAGTCTCTCACTGTTTCCATTGTTTCTCATCTATTGGCCATAAAGTGATGGGACAGGATGCCATGATCTTCGTCTTTCGAATGTTGAGTTTTAAGCCAGCTTTTCATTCTCTTCTTTCACTTTTGTCAAGAGGCTCTTTAGTTCCTCTTCACTTTCTGCTATAAGGGTGATGTCATCTGCATATCTGAGGTTATTGATATTTCTCCTGACAATCTTGATTCCAGCTTGTGCTTCATCCAGCCTGGCATTTCACATGATGTATTCTGTATATAAGTTAAATAAGAAGGGTAACAATATACAGCCTTGACGTACTCGTTTCCCAATTTGGAAACAGTCCATAGTTCCATGTCCAGTTCTAACTGTTACTTCTTTACCTGCAAACAGGTTTCTCAGGATGCAGGTCAAGTGGTCTTGTATTCCCAACTCTTTAAGAATTTTCCTCAGTTTGTTGTGATTCACACAGTCAAAGGCTTTTCTCTGGGCAACATTAAATGCACCAACATTCACATTATAGGGATCCCAGAAGTAGAAGAAAGAGAAAGGACCTGAGAAAATATCTGAAGAGAATTAGCTGAAAATTTCCCTAACATGGGAAAGAAATAGTCAACCAAATCCAGGAATCACAGAATGTTCCAGGCAGGATAAACCCAAGAATGATGACACTGAGACTCATAATGATCAAACTGACAAAAATTAAAGACATAGATAAAATATTAAAGGCAATAAGGGAAAAACAATAAATAACGTACAAGGAAACTCCCATCAGGCTATTATCTAATTTCCCAATAGAAACTCTATAAGCCAGAAGAGAATAGTATCATATATTTAAGTGATGAAAGGGAAGAATCTACAACCAACAATACTCCACCCAGCAAGACTCTCCTCCAGATTTGATGAAGAAATCAAAAGCTTTCCAGACAAGCAAAGGTTAAGAAAATTCAGCACTACCAATCCAGCTTTACAATGAATGCTAAAGGAACTTCTCTAGGCAGGAAACACAAGAGAAGGAAAAGACCTACAGAAAATAAACTCAGAACAATTAAGAAAATGGTAATAGGGTCATATATATTAATAATTATCTTAAATGTAAATATATTAAATGCACCAGGCAAAAGACATAGACTGGCTGGGCAGATGAAAACATGTGCATGTATGCACTTCCACTTACCACATCACTCTGCTTGACCCCCCAAATCATATGTAATTATTTTACACTGCTAGGTTATTCATGTTCCCATTATGACTTGCAATTGTAAATATCTTTTATTTTTTGTCTGGCTATCAATTGTGAAAACTGATAAACATTTTTACTATTATGATTATGTAACTATTGATCACTTAATGATTGCTCAACAGAAAAATAATAGAATTCTCTATCATCAAATTACCATTTAAAACCTGTAATCACGTTTTAAAACCCTGATGCATATTAGAATTAGCCTGGAATTTTTTTTTAAATGCAAATGCCCAGGTATTACTTGTTTTCTCCAAAGCTCCAGATAAGTTTCTAATGAGCAATCATTTTTAAAAACAACTGAACTATATGATGATCTTTTATCCAGTTTGTTTCACTTTTTCATTTCATATTCAGTGCTCCCATTTCATTCAGCTTATTTTTTCCAGTTTCTCCATCTCTTCTTTTTTTTATGTCCTTTCTCAAGTCTTTAATCAAGCATAGTAGAAAAGCTCTTGTATACATATATATAAATTGTATATATAATATGTATATATTAGAAAACTTAAAAATTTTTGCCTAATTAAAAAATTAGATATTTTGATTTCACTTTTTTGACTTAGTATTAATAGAATGCTAGGTATCTTATATTAAAAAATAGATATCCAGCAAGTAACAAAAGTTAACTGAATAGCACAGGAACCTATAGTCAATATCTTATAATAACCTATAATGGAAAATAATCTGAAAAAGAATACATGTGTATATTTATAACTGAATCATGTTGCTATGCACCTGAATCATTGTGAGTCAATTATATTTCAATAAAGAATATACAGATATAGACATTAGGTTCCCTGCTGGCTCAATTGGTAAACAGTCTGCCTGTAGTGCAGGAGACCTGGGTTCAATCCTTGGCTCAGGAAGATCCCCTGGAGAAGGAAATGGCAATCCACTCCAGTATTCTTGCCTGGAGAATAGATATTAAGGAGGAAAAAAAAGAGCAGTGAGAGAGGGCAGCCTTGTCTTGTGCCTGAAAATTTTCAGTGTTTCGCCTTTGAGTATGATGTTGGCTGTGGGCTGGTCAAAGGTGATCACATGGCCTTTATTGGTTGAGAAATATCCCTTCTATAATCAATTTGTTGAAGGCTTATTATAAAAAAAAATAAAAGGATGCTGTGTTTTGTCAAATGCTTTTTCTGTATCTATTGAGATACTCATATGATTTTTGCTTTTATTGTATTAATGTGGTATATCCCATTAATTGATTTGTGTATGTTGAACCATTCTTGTAACCTGGGAATAAATCCCAATTGGTCATGGTGTTTGATCCTTTTTAATATACGCTGTTGAATTCAGGTTCCTAATATTTTTGTTGAGAAGTTTCTTATATATTCATTGGGGATGGTGGTCTATAGTTTTCTGCTCTTGTGTGTCTTTATCCTGACTTTTGTGTCAGAATGATGCTGGCCTCATAAAATGGGTTTAAGTGTTCTTCTCATATTCTATTCTTTTGGAAAAGTTTAAGGATTAGCATCAGTTCTTCTTTAAATGTTTGGTAAAATTGACCAGTGAAGTTGTCTGGTCCTGGGTTTTTCTCTGTCAGAAGGTTTCTGATTACTGATTCAATCTCCTTACTGGTTATTGGTCTATTTTTATTTTATATTCATAATTGAGTCTTAGTAGGTTGTATATTTCTAGGAGTACATTTTTTTCTTCTTGGTGGACCATTTGTTGCATATAACTGTTCTTGGTAATCTCTTATGAGATTTTGTATATCTGTAGTATATGTCATTTGTAATGTCATTTGTAATTATCATTTGTAAAACATTTGTAATGTCTCCTCTTTAATTCCTTGTTTCACTTATTTGAGTATTATTTTTTTAAATTAATCTAGCTAAAGGTTTGTCAATTTCATTTATCTGGTCTAAAATCCAGCTCTTAGTTTTATTGATTTTTTTCCATCATCTTACAGTATTTATTTCCTTTATTTCTGCTCTGAATTTTTAAATTTTCTTCATTCTGCTAACGTTGGGCTTTGTCCATTTTCTAATTCTTTGATGTTAGACTTTTTGATATTTTTCTATTTTCTTAATATATATTTATTGCCATAAACTTTAACAATTACTTTTTCAGGCTCCCATACATTTGGTGTGTTGTGTTTCCATTTTCATGTTTCAAGATATTGTTTCCCTTTTGTTTTATTATTTGAGCCATCAATTTTCAGGAGTGTGTTGTTTAGTTTCCATCTGCTTATAAGTTTTCCAGCCTTCCTCATGTTGTTGACTTCTAGTTTCATACCATGTGGTCAGAAAAGATACTTCATATGAATTCAATATTCTTTACTTTCCTAATGTTTGTTTTATGGCCTGTTACATGATGTAACCTAGAGAGCAGTCTGTGTGTACCTGAGAAGAGTGTGTATTCTGCTGCTGCTGAATATAATATTTTATAAATATCAGTTAGGTTCATTCAGTCTAATACATACCTCAAGGCAAATATTTCCTTGTTGATTTTCTGTCTGAACGATATATCCATTGCTGAAAGTGGGGAATTTAAGTCCTACTATTATTGTATTATCTTTTGAGAAACCTGTATGCAGGTCAGGAAGCAACAGTTAGAACTGGACATGGAACAACAGACTGGTTCCAAATAGGAAAAGGAGTACGTCAAGGCTGTATATTGTCACCCTGCTTATTTAACTTATATGCAGAGTACATCAGGAGAAACACTGGGCTGGAGGAACCACAAGCTGGAATCAAGATTGCTTGGAGAAATATCAATAACCTCATATATGCTGATGAACACCACTCTTATGGCAGAAAGCAAAGAAGAACTAAAGAGCCTCTTGATGAAAGTCAAAGAGGAGAGTGAAAAAGTTGGCTTAAAACTCAACATTCAGAAAACTAAGATCATGGCATCTGGTCCCATCACTTCATGGGAAATAGATGGGGAAACAGTGGAAACAGTGACAGACTTTATTTTGGGGGGCTCCAAAAATCACAGCAGATGGTGATTGCAGCTTTGAAATTAAAAGACACTTACTCCTTGGAAAGAAAGTTATGACCAAACTAGACAGAATATTAAAAAGCAGAGACATTACTTTGTCAACAAATGTCTGTCTAGTCAAGACTATGGTTTTTCCAGGAGTCATGTATGGATGTGAGAGTTGGACGGTGAAGAAAGCTGAGCACTGAAGAATTGGTGCTTTTAAACTGTAGTGTTGGAGAAGACTCTTGAGAGTCCCTTGGACTGCAAGGAGATCGAACGAGTCCATCCTAAAGGAGATCAGTCCTGGGTGTTCATTGGAAGAACTGATGTTGAAACTGAAACTGTAATACTTTGGCGACCTGATACGAAGAGCTGACTGATTTGAAAAGACTCTGATGCTGGGAAAGATTGGGGGCAGGAGGAGAAGGGGACAACAGAGGATGAGATGGTTGGATGGCATCACTGACTCAATGGACATAGGTTTGGGTGGACTCAAGGAGTTGGTGATGGACAGGGAGGCCTGGCACGCTGCGGTTCGTGAGACGCAAAGAGTTGGAGACGACTGAGCACCTGAACCAAACTGAACTGATTATTGTATTTTGTCTTCCTCTCCCTTAAGATCTGCTAGTATTTGTTTAATATGTTTAGGTGGTCTGATATGGAGTGCATATATATTTACAATTGTTTGTTTTCTAGATAAATTGATTTCTTTATCATTATATAATGACCTTCTTTGTTTCTTGGTACCATTTTTAGCTTAAATTCTATTTTATATAAGCAACTAAGAACCCAAACTTTCTTTTGGTTTCCACTTTTCATGGAATACATTTGTCCACCCCTTTGCTCTGAAATTACATGTACACATGAATGCTAAGTCATTTCAGTCGTGTCTGACTGTGTGACCCTATGTCCCACCAGGCTCCTCTGTCCATAGGATTCTCCAGGCAAGAATACTGGAGTGGGTTGCCATGCCCTCCTCCAGGGTCTAAAATTTCGTGTGTCCTTAATGCTAAAGTGAGTCTCTTGGAGGCAGCATATAATTGAGTCTTATTTTTTTTAAGCCACCCTGAAAGTCTGAGCCTTTTGACTCCTGGATTCAATTCATTTACATTTAGAGTAATTTTTGGTACATAAAGGACTTACTATTGCCATCATATATTAATTGCTTTCTGTTGACAAAATGATTGTATATATACAAAATTCTCTGGCCTCTCCAGAAATTTTGTGCTGGAATAAATGAGAGAATTTAGCAAGAGGATACAAAGCCAATATACAAAAATTATTTATAGTTCTATATGCTAGCAACAAATAATTAGAAATTAAAATTTAGGGTTTCCAGTTCAAGATGGTAATGTAGGAAGATCATGAACCCATGATCTCCCATGGGCACTGCAAATCTATAGCTACATATAGAATAATTTCTGTTGAAAAGAACCAAAACTAGCTGAGTACTTGCTACACACTGGGCAAATGAGATAAAACCCAAACTGAAGCAGGTAAAAGAGGCTGAGACATGCTCTTACAATAAACACTCCCTCTAGTGTGGCAATCCACAATTGGGAAGGAACTCAAAACCCCAAGTTTCTGTCTGACATGTGAACCCCACAATGGGCATCCCAGCTCTTAAGACTTGCACCTGAGAGAAAAGCCCCCAAAACAATAAGCTTTGAAAGACAATGAGGCTTGTGTCTGCAAAGCCACAAAGCTATAGTGAACTGAGAAAATTCCGAAGGACTCAGCACATAGACTCAAACACCCAGGCCCCAATGCAGAGGCAACCACAAAAAAGTACCTAGACTTTCTGAAAGTGTTTATCTGCTTACCTTAGAGCATCATCCTGAGGAGCAGGCATCTAATTTAATACATATCAAGGAGCCAATCCAGCAGTTGAGGCTGGCAGATGCCATCTTTACACATTCTCCTTGCCTCACTCCAGGGTCTAGCATCTCCCAGATAGAAGCTGCTATCTTCATCTAGTACCCAGATCTCTACGACTGCCCAGGAAGCACCTCTAGATAGCTTGGCTCTCATGGGCAGTGGGGTTGCAGGTCTCAGTTCAGTTCAGTTCAGTTCAGTCACTAAGTCGTGTCTGACTCTTTGTGACCCCCATGGATTGCAGCACACCAGGCCTCCCTGTCCATCATCAACTCCTGGAGTTTACTCAAACTCATGGCCATCGAGTCAGTGATGCCATCCAACCATCTCATTCTCTGTCATCCCCTTCTCCTCCCACCTTCAATCTTTTTCAGCATCAGGGTCTTTTCCAATGAGTCAGCTCTTCGCATCAGGTGGCCAAAGTATTGGAGTTTCACCTTCAACATCAGTCCTTCCAATGAACACCCAGGACTGATCTCCTTTAGGATGGACTGGTTGGATCTCCTTGCAGTCCAAGGGACTCTCAAGAGTCTTCTCCAACACCACAGTTCAAAAGCATCAATTCTTCGGTGCTCAGCTTTCTTTATTGTACAACTCTCACATCCATACATGACTACTGGAAAAACCATAGCCTTGACTAGATGGACTTTTGTTGGCAAAGTAATGTTTTTGTTTTTTAATATGTTGCCTAGGTTGGTCATAACTTTCTTTTCAAGGAGTGTCTTTTAATTTCAAAGCTGCAGTCACCATCTACAGTGATTTTGGAGTCCAAAAATATAAAGTCTGCAGTGTTTCCGCTGTTCCCCATCTATTTGCCATGAAGTGATGGGACCCAATGCCATGATCTTAGTTTTCTGAATGTTGAGTTTTAAGCCAACTTTTTCACTCTTCTCTTTCACTTTCATCAAGAGACTCTAGTTCTTCTTTGCTTTCTGCCATAAGGGTGGTGTCATCTGCATATTTGAGGTTATTGATATTTCTCCAAGCAATCTTGATTCCAGCTTGTGGTTCCTCCAGCCCAGCGTTTCTCCTGATGTACTCTGCATATAAGTTAAATAAGCAGGGTGACAATATACAGCCTTGACATACTCCTTTTCCTATTTGGAACCAGTCTGTTGTTCCATGTCCTATTCTAACTGTTGCTTCCTGATCTTCCTGATTTCTCAAGAGGCAGGTCAGGTGGTCTGGTATTCCCGTCTCTCAGAATTTTCCACAGTTCATTGTGATCCACACAGTCAAAGGCTTTGGCATAGTCAGTAAAGAAGTAGATGTTTTTCTGGAACTCTCTTGCTTTTTCAATGATCCAGCGGATGTTAGCAATTTGATCTCTGGTTCCTCTGCCTTTCCTTAATACAGCTTGAATATCTTGAAGTTCTTAGTTCACATACTGTTGGAGCCTGGCTTGGAGAATTTTGAGCATTACTTTACCAGTACGTGAAATGAGTGCAATTGTGTGGTAGTTTGAGCATTCTTTGGCATTGCCTTTCTTAGACATTGGTTGAAAACTGACCTTTTCCAGTCCTGTGGCCACTGCTGAGTTTTCCAAATTTGCTGGCATATTGAGTGCAGCACTTTCACAGGATCATCTTTTAGGATTTGAAATAGCTCAACTGGAATTTCCTCACCTCCACTATCTTTGTTTGTAGTGATGTTTCCTAGGCCTACTTGACTTCACATTCCAGATGTCTGGCTCCAGGTGAGTGATCACACCATGGTGATTATCTGGGTCATGAAGATCATTTCTGTACAGTTCTTCTGTGTATTCTTGCCACTTCTTCTTAATATCTCCTGCTTCTGTTAGGTCCATACCATTTCTTTCCTTTACCAAGCCCATCTTTGCATGAACTGTTCCCTTGGTCTCATGGAACTGTAACAAATGGAGAGAGTTCTTAACTGGCTATCACCCTGGTAGGTAGTCCAGCAGGAGGCAGCAAATGGAGGCAGCCAGTCTGAAAGAAGTCCACTGGCTCATCTTCCCAGTTGCACCCTCAGGACAGACTTCTATTTAAACACACTTCTAATGTCTGACTGTCATTGTGCCCAGAGACCCTGGAGGAGGGCAGGTTAACTTCATGCTACCTCTCCATGCTTTAGAGGGCCAGTATCTCTAGGAAGGGAACCACACATCTGTCCACTGACCTGGTTGTTACCTTTAGGGCCAGTGTTTGTGACTGCAATCAGGGAAGCCCCATGGGTGCCCTTGGTCCTGTGGGACTATAACAATCAGAATGACCCACAGGCACAGTGCAAACATCAGACAGAAACACATTCTGGTCTCCTGTGACTCTGGCCTGCTTGCTGGTCCTGCAGCTTCAGCCTGAAGCAGACGTTGGGTTTGACACAGATCTGGGGCTCTCAGGTCACATTTGGCCCATTTCAGGCCAAAGCCCGCAACACCTATTTGTTTATGTTGTCTGTGGTTGCTTTTGCATGAAAATAACAGAGTTGAGTAATTGCAACAGAGATTTTAGGGCCCATAAGATAAAAATATTTATGGTATTGAGTTAGAGGTTTAAATTAGGACATCTCTAAAGTGTCTTCTGTTGGAGAGGCTTAAGAGGAAGAAACAAACAGATGTGGGGTAGCTGTATTCTTCTCTGCTTGACCATGTCCAATCTACCTTGATTCATGGACCTAACATGCAATATTCCTATGCAATATTGTTCTTTACAGCATGAGACTTTACCTTCCCCACCCAACACGTCCACAACTGAGCATCACTTCCACTTTGGCCCAGCTGTTTCGTTCTTTGTGGAGCTACTAGGAATTGCCCTCTGCTATTCCCCAGTGGCATATTGGACACATTTTGACCTGGAGGGCTCATCTTCCAGGGTCATATTTTTTTTACCTTTTCATACTGCTCATGGGATACATACTGTTTCTTTCTTTTTTTTTAGTGGTACATTTTTTTAAATTTAATTTTATTTGGGGAAAATTGCTTTACAGTGTTGTATTGGCTTCTGCTATACAACAATGTGAATCAGCCATAACTAAACACATATCCTCTCCCTCTTGAGCCTCTCCTTACCCGACCTTTCTCCATCATCAGAGAGCATCAGGCTTGGTTCCTTGTGTCATACAGCAACTTCTCACCAGCTATCTATTTTACACGATATATTACACGATATGTGATATATGTTGATGCTGTCTTCTCCATTCATCACACACTCCTTCCCCCACTGCATCCATAAGTTCATTCTCTACATCTGCGTCTCCATTCCTTCCCTGCAAATAGGTTCATCAATGCCATTTTTCCAGACTCCATATACATGTGTTTGTGCTTGCAAGTTAAGTTGCTTCAGTTGTGTCTGACTCTGTGTGACCCCATAGACTGCAACCTGCCAGGTTCCTATGTCCATGGGATTCTCCAGGCAAGAATATTGGAGTGGGTTGCTGTGCCCTCCTCCAGGAGATCTTTCTGACCCAGGGATTGAACCCATCCATGTCTCCTATATCTCCTGCACTGGCATATTGGGTTCTTTGCAAAAGATGGGTTTTTTGCCACTAGCGCCACCTGGGAAGCCCTCATATAAACATCAATATATGATATTTGTTTTTCTCTTTTTGACTTACTTCACACTCTAAAACAGGCTCTAGGTTCATCCCCTTGCTAGAACTGACTAAAATTCATTCTTTTTTGTGGCTGAGTAATATTCCATTTTATACTTGTCTACATTTGCTTTATCCGTTCATCTGTAGATGGACATCTAGGCTGCTTCCATGTCCTGGCTATTGTAAGTAGTCATGCAATGAACATTTGGATACATCTTTTAGAATTGTGGCTTTCTCAGGGTACACGCCCAGTTGTGGGATTGCTGGGTCATACAGTAGATTTATCGCTAGTTTGTTTTAAGGAATTTCCATAATGTTCTCCTTATAGCTGTAACAGCTTACATTCTGATCAACAGTGTAGAAAAATTCCCTTTTCTCCACATCCTCACCAGCATTTATTAGTTGTAGGTTTTTTGATGATGGCCATTCTGACTAGTGTGAGATGATACCTCACTGCAATTTTGATTTGCATTTCTCTAATAATTAGTGATGTTGAGCATTTCTTCAAGTGTTCATTGGCCATCTCTCCATTGTTCATTGGAGAAATGTCTGTTTAGGTCCTCTGCCCATTTTTTGATTGGGCAGTTTTCTTTTTTCTTTCTGATATTAAGGTGTATGAGCTGCTTATGTATTCTGGAGATTAATCCTTTGTCAGTTGTTTCATTTGAAGTTATTTTCTCCCATTCTGAGAGTTTTATTTTCATCTTGTTTATTGTTTCCTCTGCTACGCAAAAGCTTTTAAGTTAGTTAGCGTTTGTTTATTTTTGCTTTTATTTCCGTTACTCTAGGAGGTGGGTCAAAGAGGATCTTGCTGTGATTTATGTCAGAGAATATACTGCTAATGTTTTCCTCTAAGAGCTTTATAGTTTCTCGCCTTACACTGAAGTGTTTAATCCATTTTGAGTTTATTTTTGTTTATGGTGTTAGGAAGTGTTCTAATTTCATTCTTTTACACAAAGCTGTCCAGTTTTTCAAGTGCAACTTATTGAAGAGACTGACTTTTCTCCATTGTATATTTTCGCCTCCTCTGTCAAAGATAAGTTGTCCATAAGTGCATGGGTTTATCTCTGGGACTCCTATCTTGTTCCATTGGTCTGTATTTCTGTTTTGTGCTAGTTCCACACAATCTTGATGACTGTAGCTTTGTAGTATAGTCTAAAGTCAGGAAGGTTGATTCCTCCAGCTCCATTTTTCTTTCTCGAGATTGCTTTGGCTATTCAGAGTCTCTTGTGTTTCCATACAAATGGTGAATTTTTTTGTTCAAGTTCTGTGAAAAATACCAGTGATAGTTTAATAAGGATTGCATTGAATCTGTTGATTGCTTTGGGTAATATAGTCATTTTCACAACATTGATTCTTCCACTCCGAGAATACGATACATCTCTCCAGCTGGGTCATCTTTGATTTCTTCCATCAGTGTCTTATGGTTTTCTGCATACAGGTCTTTTGTCCCTTTAGGTGGGTTTCTTCCTAGGTATTTTATTCTTTTTGTTACAGGAGTCAATAGGATTGCTTCCTTAATTTCTCTTTCTGGATGGTAAGGATAACCCTGTATGCGAGACAGCAAAAGAGATGCAGATGTATAGAACAGTCTTTTGGACTCAATGGGAGAGGGCAAGGGTGGGATGATATGGGAGAACGGCATTGAAACATGTAAATTATCATATGTGAAATCAATCGCCAGCCCAGGTTTGATGCTTGATACAGGGTGCTCAGGGCTGGTGCACCAGGATGACCCAGAGAGACGGAATCGGGTGGGAGGTGGTAGGGGGGTTCTGGAAGGGGAACACATGCATACCCATGGCAGATTCATGTCAATGTATGGCAAAACCAACACAATAATGTAAAGGAAATAAAAAAACTAAACAAAAAAGTTTATCTGATTTTCACTGTTAGTGTATAGAAAAGCAAGGGATTTCTGTGTATTAATTTTATATCCTGTGACTTTACTATCTTCTTTGATTAGCTCTAGCAATTTTCAGTGGTATTTTTAGGGTTTTCTAAGTATAGTGACATGTTATCTGCAAACAGGGAGAGTTTTACTTCTTTTCCAATCTGGATTTCTTTTGTCTTTTTCTTCTCTGATTGATGTGACTGGACTTCCAAAATTATACTGAATAATAATGGTGAGAGTGGCCACCCTTGTCTTGTTCCTGATCTCAGAGAAAATGCTTTTAGTTTTTCACCATTGAGAATAATGTTTGATGTGTGTTTGTCACTTATTATGTTGAAGTAGGTTCTTTTCATGTCTACTTTCTGCAGAGATTTTATTATAAATGGTACTGAATTTTGTCAAAATCTTTCTCTGCATCCATTGAGATGATCATATGGATTTAGCTTTCAATTTGTTAATATGGTATAATCACACTGATTGATTTGCATATATTGAGGAATCCTTGCATGCTTGGAATAAAGCCCATTTGACCATGATGTATGATCCTTTTGATGTTATTGCATTCCGTTTGCTAGAATTTTGTTGAGGATTCTTGCATCTATGTTCATCAGTGATACTGGCCTGTAATTTTCTTTTTCTGTTTGTGGTGTCTTTTTCTGGTTTTGGTATGAGTTTTGGAGCTTTCCTTAGTCTGCAAGACTCTTTCAGAGTCTCAAACTTCTTAAACTTTGGTAGAATTCATCTGTGTCCCTGTGGGGTTTTTTGTTGTTGTTGGAAGACTTTTTATTAAAGTTTTGATTTCATTGCTTGTGATTCATCTCAATATTTTCTCTTTTGTCCTGGTTCTGTCTTGGAAAGTTATAATTTTCTAAGAATTTGTCCATTTATTCCAGGTTGTCCATTTTATTGGCATATAGTTGCTTGGAGTAGTCTCTTATGAGCCTTTGTATTTCTGTGTTGCCTGTTGTAATTTCTCCTTTTTCACTTCTAATTTTATTGATTTGAGTCTTCTCCTTTTTCTTGATGAGTCTGGCTAATAGTTTGTCAATTTTTTTTAATCTTCTCAAAGAACCAGATCTTATTTTCATTGATCTTTGCTATCATTTCCTTCATTTCTTTTCTTTTTCACAACAAAGATCACACTATTTATTTACAAAGGCCAGTGTCGGAGTTGGGAGAGGTGGGGAGGGAAAAACCACACAGACATCCTCTCTGGATTGCTTGGGACCTTTTCCCACTTGGAGAAAATACAATTTCACCTCCATATTCTCAGTAATAGGTCCTCCAAGCAGCTTGACTAAGAAGCAGAGAAAGGAGGTGATCTGAGCCTTCTCTGTGTTCCACTAGGGTAAAGTCCAATTCCAGATCAAAGGCATCATTGCTGTACTCTCCTTTCCTTCCTCAAATAGAACTTTCTGGCCTAGAGGGAAAGAGCAAAAGCTCATGGGCAGGAGCTAAGATGCAAAAGGCCAGGGGCTCTAGACGGAAAGACTCTTCCTCCACTATTTCCCAAAAGCAATGAGGGGAGGGACTAAAAGGGTGCCAGTCACAGCCCTGACAGCTTCAGAAGGGGTACCCACACTATCCTTCGGTTACCCAGCACCCAGAGGCCCAAACACCTACCTCCCCAGGCTGTATGTATTCCTGACCTAGACTGGCCCCTCTGTCTACTTCTGTCTGATGGGAGAAAACTCTAAACCAGAAATCAACAAGGTATCCCCTCACCCACTCAGCTCACATGCACATTTGTGCATGCATGGCACTCCCCTAAACACACACACCCACTGCTGAGACAGACTCCAACCTTCCTCATATCTTTTCAGTCGGGATTAAATCAGTGGTACTTGGAGATGCAGGCAGGCCCTACGTTCATGGAAATGAGTGCGTATGTACTGAAGCATGTATATTTGAGGAAACGGAATCAATATAATCCCCTGTGAGCCATACTGTTTACCTTCACTGAACCCTCTTCTTCAACTCAAATTCCATTAACATCTCTAACTCTCTTTTGCCAGGCCAGAGCCTGGACCCTCTGGCCTAAAAGAACTATTAGTGTTTCCATTCCCTGTCAATTCCAAGTCTTCAACTCAGGCTGTTTCCCCCATTCCCTTCATTCAGAAAGTCTCATTCCCTCATCCCCTCACTTCACTGATCCAGGGCTTGTTAACTTCTGCTTCAGAGTGCTGTCTCACGTCTCCCTTTGGACAGAAAAAACAGATATATTCCTTCCCCTGCAAGTCCCAACAAACCCTTTGAAAGTGACCAGAACAGGGAATGAGGAGGAAAATCACACCCTGCATCACCTGCTCTGCCTTCAGAGTGTGGAAGTCTAGCACTGGGTAGGCTGGAAGTGGGAGGGGATGGGGAAGGAAAACAAGGAAGAGTTACAAAAACTAAACATTATATAAAACCGTAGTGGTAGAGATGGAAGACCCTGTTCCAATAAACCAGAGAATGGGTTTTTCCTTCAACTCTGCACTGCTATTGAGAAGTTTGAAGGTTGCAAAAAGATGATTGTAGGGCAAGGAGGTGGCGCCAATCAATAAAAACTGTGCAAACTGTTTAAATAGCTCTGTTGCAAGCAGGACCAGGAGAGAAGGTTCTATAAGAAGTGGAGAAGTAAAACCAGAATTTTCAGAGTTATGGGGCTGGGGCCCACACCTCTAAAGTCACCCTGCTGACTGGAGAGGACAAGGGATAAGAACAGAACAGAAGGGATGACCCACAGAGGGTCTGGTTGACAGAGGAACCAAACGCTGGCGTGGAAGGAGGGGAGAGGCAGGAAGACCAGGGCTGAGAGATTTGGAGAACTGAGAACCCAGGAGTCTCTTGATATCTGCTCTGATGTCCCCTCCTGTGGCGATCAGGGCCTGTAGGCTGGCCTCTCATGAAGCCCATGGAGTTGAGCTGCTCCCGCCGCTGCTGAAATCTCACTTCTGGCATCTGCACCTGTGAATTTCCACTTCTGGCCAAAAGCTGGATCATCTGCTGCATGAGTTGCTGCTGAGCACTGGAGGCACCTATTGGAGAGGATGTGACTGGCAGGGCTGGAGAGGAGGTGGGCACCTTGGGCGCAGATCCCGTATTGCGGCCTGCCAAGGATGCTGGGGTCCAGACGATCCCAGAAGAGCGAAGGCTGAGTACCAGCCTGGGGGTTTCAGTCTGCAAGGTCTAAAGTCCCTGCTGGATCTGCAGCAGTGCCCGCAAGGCTCGGGGATTGGTAAGAATGGAGAGTGACTCTGGGTTCTTCAGCCTCTGCAGGAAGACTGCAGCTCTGCCTGCAGCTGCTCCTGAAGCTAGGGGTTCCCCCTGAGAAAAGTGGCACATTCACCAAAGCCGGGGTTCTGGGCAAGCATTTGCATCATGTTGCACACGTAGGGGTCTGAGATAATGTTCTGCTTCAGTTGGGGGTTCTCAGAGATCTGCTGGTGAAGAACCTGCATTTCTGGGCTGTTGAATATCCCTGACCCCAGGCTCAGTTCAATTCAGTTTCTCAGTAGTGTCCAACTCTTTGTGACCTCATGGACTGCAGCACATCAGGCTTCCCTGTCCATCATCAACTCCCAGAACTTAATCAAACTCATGTCCATTGAGTCAGTGATGCCATCCAACCATCTCATCCTCTGTCATCTCCTTCTCCTCCCGCCATCAATCTTTCCCAGCATCAGGGTCTTTTCCAGTGAGTCAGTTCTTCGCATCAGGTGGCCAAAGTATTGGAGTTTCAGCTTCACCATCAGTCCTTCCAATGAATATTCAGGACTGATCTCCTTTAGGATGAACTGGTTGGATCTCCTTGCAGTCCAAAGGACTCTCAAGAGTCTTCTCCAACATCACAGTTCAAAAGCATCAATTCTTCGAAGCTCGGCTTTCTTTACTGTCCAACTCTCACATCCATACATGACCACTGGAAAAACCCATAGCCTTGACTAGATGGACCTTTGTTGGCAAAGTAATGTCTCTGATTTTTAATATGGTATCTAGGTTGGTCATAAGTTTTCTTCCAAGGAGCAAGTGTCTTTTAATTTCATGGCTGCAGTCACCATCTGCAGTGATTTTGGAGCCCTCCCAAAATAAATTCTCTCACTGTTTCTAGTGTTTTCCCATCTATTTGCCATGAAGTGATGGGACCAGATGCCATGATCTTAGTTTTCTAAATGTTGAGTTTTAAGCCAACTTCTTCACTCTCCTCTTTCACTTTCATCAAGAGGCTCTTTAGTTCTTCGCTTTCTGCCAAGCTACTTGCATTGATCCTTAAGGGGTTGGAGACTGCTGGGTTGCACCAGGATGGTCCTCAATCCTCCAGTGCCCTCCCCACCAGACCCAGGGGCCTGGGAAGTGGGGGTTGAGGGGCTCCAGGGGTTAGAGAGGGGCTCTTGATTCGCAGTCTGCAGAGACTGGGAGGATGAGCTATTAGAGCTCCCAGCCAGGAAAGAAAAGGGATTGTTGCCAAACCATCCCAGGAACAGCAGTAAACATGGGCTCCTTGATGTCCATGTACATGCAGCAGAGGGCATTACGCCCTCCAGGGATGCTCTCCATGCTGCTTAGAGCCTGGTCCTGGTTCTGCATCATCTACTGCATCATGGCTGGATTTCCAGGAAGCTCTATCATCTGCCTCATTAGCTCAGGGTTGTGAGCATGTGAGGGATCTCTGGGTCTCAATCCATCAGCTACTGCATCTGGGGGTTGCCCATGGTAATGTGACATATCAGGTCAGGGTTAGACATTATGTCCTGGACCAGGGGGTTCTCCATGACCTGTGGGAGCATCTCAGAACTGGACATCTGCTGCCTCTGCATCTGTGTCTGCAGCTCCATGAAGCTAGCAGAGCCCAAGCCTAGGATGCCCCCAAAACCAGAGAGTATGGGTGCAGTGGCACTCGGAGGTCCCTGGGGAGGGACCCCCTCCACTGCTCCTTTGGCTTCCACTGCCAGTATATGAAGTGGCACTGCCATAAGTGGGGACTGGGCAGAAGTGTTAAGTGAAGCAGGTGTGGTGGAGGCGGAAGTAGTAGTAGCAGTAGCTGGATCTTGACCCTTCTGAGGGGGCTTGCTGACAAGGTGAACAGTATGTCATGCTGGTTCAGTATGTCCCCATCCTTAAGGATTTTGCCTCTGAAGATCAGGACCAGCTGATCCTGCTGAGCCTTAAATCTCAGGGAGACTTTCTCTTTAAACTCTTTGACCTGGGGTTGGTCACAGATCACAGTTTCCTCCTCATCCTTGGGTGTCTTGACAGTGACCTGACTGGGGGACCTTGGCTCAGTCCCGCTTGGCTCCACCATGCCACTGCCACCACATAGCTGCCCGCCAGCCTGGCCCAGTTCCTCCTCCTCCCCTCATTCTTTTTACTTCTGCTCTGATTTTTATGACTTTTTCCTTCTACTAACTTGGGGGTGTTCTTTTGTTCTTTTTCTAATTGCTTTAGGTGTAAGCTTGGGTTGTTTATTTGATGTTTCTCTTGTTTCTTGAGATAGGCTTGTATGGCTGTAAAGTTCCCTCTCAGCCCTGCTTTTACTGCATCCCATAGGTTTTGAGTTATTGTGTTTTCATTGTCATTTGTTTCTAGGTATTTTTTAAAATTTCTTCTTTAATTTATTCAGTGTATATTCTTGGTTATGCAGAAGCGTATTGTTAACCTTTGTGTGTTTGTGTTTTTTATAGTTTTTTTTTCCTGTACTTGATATCTATTCTATAGTGTTGTAGTGAGAAAACATGCTTGAAACGATTTCAAGTTTTCAAAATTCAGCAAGGCGTGATTTGTGATGCAAGATGCAGTCTTTCCTGGAGAACATTCCATGTGTACTTTGAGAAAAGCATGAAATCTGCTCTTATTGGATGAAATGCCCAGTAGATATCAGTTAGGTCCAACTAGTACAATGTATCATTTAAAGCGTGTGTTTTGTTAATTTTCCATCTAGATGACTGTTCATTGGTGTCATGGAGTGTTAAAAGTTCTTCACCATTGTGCTACTGTCAATTTCCCCTTTAATAGCTGTTAGCAGTTTCCGTAGTATTGAGGTGCTCCTATGATGGGTGCATATATATTTATAAATGTCACATATTTTTCTTGGGTTGATCCTTGATCATTATGTAGTGTCCTTGTCTCATAATGGTCTTTATTTTGAAGTCTATTTTATTTCATATGAGCATTGCTTCTGCTCTTTTGATTTCCATTTGTATGGAGAATCTTTCTCCAGACCCTCAACTTCAGTCTGTGTATATATTTAGGTCTGAAGTGAGTCTCTTGTAGACAGCAGATATAGGGGTCTTGTTTTCATATCCATGTAGCCAATCTGTGTCTTTTGGTTGGAGCATTTAACACATTTACATTTAAGGTAATTATGATATTATATTGACTTGTGTGATATTTTACTATTTATTGTTTTGGATTTTTTTTTTTTAGCTCTTTTCTTTCTCTTGTGTTTCCTTTCTAGAGAAACTCCTTTAACATTTGTTGTACAGCTGGTTTGGTGGTGCTGAATTCTCTTAACTTCTGCTTACCTGCAAAATTTTTTATTTCTCCTTTACATTTGAATGAGATCTATGCTGGGCAGAGAAATCTTGGTGGTAGGTTTTTTCTTTCATCACTTTTAAGTATTCTGCCACTCCCTTCTGGCCTGCAGAGTGTCTGTTGAAAGATCAGTTGTTAGCCTTGTGGATATCCCCTTATATTTGTTGTTATTGTTGTTGTTCAGCTGCTAAGTCATGTCCAACTCTTTGCAACCCAAGGACTGAAGCACGCCACGCTTCCCTGTCCATCACCAACTCTCAGAGCCTTCTCAAACTCACGTCCATTTAGTTGGTAATGCTATCCATTTCATTCTCTGTTGTCCCCTTCTCCTCCTGCCTTATATGTTATTTGCTGCTGTTCCTTTGCTGCTTTTAACACTTTTTGTGTGTGTTTAACTTTCATTAGTTTGATTAATATCAGGTATTAATGTGTCCTAACATGTGTCCTTGGAGAAGGAAATGGCAACCTACTCCAGTATGCTTGCCTGGAGAATCCCAGGGACAGAGGAGCCTGCGGGGCTGCAGTCCATGGGGTCTGACAAAGAGTCAGACATGACTGAGTGACTAAACAATGACAACAACAGCATGTGTCCTATCATGTTTCTCTTTGGTTTATCCTTATGAGACTCTCTGAGCTACCTAGATGCAGGTGACTCTTTCCTTTTCCACGTTGGTTAAATTTTTGACTATAATATCCTCAAATATTTTCTCATATACTATCTTTTTCTCTTCTTCTTCTGGGACCCCAGAGGTCTCTGAGACTATCCTCACTTCTTTTCATTCTTAAGTCTGTTCTTCTTCAGTTATTTCCACCATTCTATTTTCCAGCTCACTGATCCATTCTTTTGCTTCATTGACTCTGCTATTGCTTCCTTAAAGTACATTTTTAATCTGTTATTTTGTTTTTTATTGCTGATTGTCTATTCTTTAATTTATCTAGGTCCTTGTTAAACATTTATTGTATGTTCTTGATCCATGCCTCCATTCTTTTTTATCTGTGCCTCCATTTTATTTCCAAGATTTTGGATGATCTTTAGTGTCATTTCTCTGAATTCTTTTTCAGGTAGATGGCTTATTTCCTCTTCATTTGTTTGGTATTTTGGGGTTTTACCATGTTTCTTTATCTGTTGCATCTTTCTCTGTCCTTTCATTTTGTTTGATTTACTGTGCTTGGGGTCTCCTTTCTGTGGGCTAGATGGTCATAGTTTCTTTTATTTAGGGAATCTGTCCCCCAAGGATGGGGTTGGACCAGTGCCTTGTGAGCCTTCCTGGTTGTGGGGGCTTGTGTCTATGTTCTGGTATATAGAGCTGGATCTTGTCTCTGTGAAGGGCAGTGCCAAGTCAAGCAGTGTGTTTTGGAGTGTCTCTGGGCTTGGTATGGCTTTGGGCAGCCTTGGAACTTGCTGCCCTTTGACTGGGGCCAGGTCTTAGTGTTAAGATGGAGGTCTTGGTGAAAAGTCTTGCCAATTAATGTTCCATGGAGTCAGGAGCTCTCCTGTGTTCCAAAGTCCTGGATTCAGGTCTCCCACCTTTGAGGTTCAGGCTTGACCCCTTACTATAGTACCAAGACTCCACAAGCCACACAGCACAGAAGACAAAGCCCCAAGACAAATGGTAAAAGCAACACTCAACTGCCAAGAACACCCAAAGAAAGGCACACACTCATTCTATGGAGGTTAGCTTGCCTCTTTAAAATCTGACGTCTTCTGCCAGGGTTCAGAAAGTGTTCTGCAGAAGTTGTTTCACATGTCGATGCATTTTTGATGCAACTGTGAGGAAGGTGATCTCCCTGTCTTACTTCTCTGCCATCTTGAAAGTTCCCCCTCCATACTGTTTCACACTGTGCATAGGAACATGGTTTCTGTTCTGTGTATGCCCAGAGTTGAAAGAGACACGTTTACCCTAATGTTCATCGAAGCACTGTTTACAATAGCCAGGACATGGAAGCAACCTAGATGTCCATCAGCAGACGAATGGATAAGAAAGTTGTGGTACATATACACAATGGAATATTACTCAGCCATTAAAAAGAATACATTTGAATCAGTTCTACTGGGATGGACGAAAATGGAGCGAAGTAAGCCAAAAGGAAAAACAACAATACAGTATACTAATGCATATATATGGAATTTAGAAAGATGTGTGCCACTTTTGACTGTACATTTTCTAGATTATTCCATGATACTAAAGAAGCTACAGCTCAGAGATATTCTGGTAACATAAGCTGCTTATAATTTTAAAAGTCTATAGTTTTAACTGAAGAGCAAAGTGTTTTGGAATTTTTATCCTGTAGAGCAATATTAAGAGTTCTTGCCCTCTGATATAAGAGATTTTAATTTTGTTTTTCAAAGTTGATTTTTAACTTGATACTTTACAAATTTTATTTTAGATAAACCCTTTTTTTTTCAAATAAAATTTAAAGAACCCCTGTATAATAATGGCTAACAATTATTTAATGCTTACCATGTGTCAGACCACGTACAAAACATGTGACAAATTATTTCATTTTATCTCACACTAACTAAATTGGAAATGACTTTGATGCTGGGAAAGATTAAAGGCAAAAGGAGAAGGGAGCAGCAAAGGATGAGATGGTTGGATAGCATCACTGACTCAATGGACATGAATCTGAGCACACTCTGAGAGATAGTGGGGGACAGGGGAGCCTGGCATGTGGCAGTTCATGGGGTCACAAGAGTCAGACATGTTTAGCAACTGAACAAAAACAAACCCCCTAAATTGTAGGTAAATTTCTTATCCTGATCTTACAGATGAGGAAACTGAAGCAAGAGGATTAGTTATCTTACAAGACAACAGATAAGAGCTGATGTACTTGGGGCCACAGTTTGGGCTGCTCAGTCGTGGGGGTGGACTTGTCCTTGGCTTTGGAAGCCAGTGATGGAGAAGGAGGTGCACTGGCCAGAGCTTCAGTGTGCTATCACGGCGGAGGGGTGGCTTGTGACACAGGCCTGAGCCACAGTGTGACGTCACAGGGGGCTTCATGACACAGGCCTGAGCCACAGCGTGACGTCACAGGGGGCTTCATGACACAGGCCTGAGCCACAGCGTGGCGTCATCAGGGGGCTCGCGACATAAGTCAGGCAGTTTAATGTCTCCGGGTATCATTGTCTCCTTTAGGGACAATACACGAGTCTCCCTTTCACACACTTTCAGTGGTGTCATGGTGGCGTCTGATTTCGTCTACAGAAAAGTGCCTTGAAGTGTTGTGGGCTTGGCCTCAGACAGGAGTGGGGAATCAGGTGCAAGCCCACTGAGCCATCACAGCCCCACGAGGGGACACGCTGCCACTTGAGGGGTCTCCAGATTGCCCCTTTAAGGGACCAGCATCCTCCGAGGCACCATCTCAGTGACTTCCACTGCAATGTGTGCCACGTTTGTAATTTTTCAAAAAGCTGCAGAAAACTCCAGCTTCACAGTTTGCAATTCTCCACCAACCTGCTGGCCACCAAGGTGCCAAAGGCGAGGATCCACTAATGTTAGGTCCTCTTACTAGAACCTTGTTTGACTGATGCCACACACACACACATGCATGCACGCACCCATACTACAGAGTAGTGCAGATGACAGGATCCTTCCAGGTAAGTCTTCAGAATGGTTGACCGCCAAACACGAGGGACTCCTATAGAACTTTTGTTGGATTACCAAATGGTCAACATCGAACGTTTAGAGTATTACCATGTGTCAGCAGTGTTCTGAGTGCTGAAGACACAGTAACACTCTTCTAATAAAAGGTTGTGTTCTCATCACATCCTTTGATGTGGATGCAGTTACTTCCTTCATTTCACAGGTGAAGCCAATGAAACACCCAGAAATTAAGGAACTTGCCCAAGGTAACACAGTAGGAGGTGATCCTGCTCTGAGGCCTCAAGTCCATTCTAACCTTATTTGCAGAATTTGTAAATGATGAATTTGAAATTCCTCTGGCTAAGTAAGAACCATTCATTCACTCCACATACATGAACTGACTGCTGTGCATCACGTTAAGAACTGGAAACGGTGCTTGTTATTAGGGGTTCGATAATGGACCTGACCCAGGGACTTCACAGTCAATGATAGGGAGCCTAAGTATAGAGATGGTTATAAACTTGGTAAATCCTATGGTAGGAATATGTTAGCTGGCCTCTTGGAGACAGTGGTTTGATACCGGGGTCATCAGAAAGGGCTGAGTGGCTTTGCACCTGACCTGAGCTGGAGTGGAGAGAGAGTGAGGAGTGGAGGGGCGTCCAGGTGGGATGAGCACAGGAGGGGATGAGACGGCAGAATGTGTGCAGGGTGGCCTCCATGGAGGGTTGGACCAGTGAGCAGGGCAAAGGCAACAGATGGGACTGGACAGGGAGGAAGGGTCCAGCCATGGAGAAAGTCCCGGGAGTCGGGGCAACTCGGCTTCCCCCGATGGGCAAGGGAGGGCTGTGTCCAAGAAGAGAAACACTTCAGGACTAAGGTTACACTTTGAAGAAAGATGTGGGATGAGGTGCAGGGTAGAAATGGAGACTAGAAGAATAAGATAACGTGGTAAGGACACAGCAGGAAGGGAGAAAAGAGATATCAATGCAGGACAAGTGGACAAAGGAACAGGACCTATATAGAACTCCGCAGCTTGGCACCAGGACATCCTGAGTCTGACATCTCTTGGTTAGGGGTTCACCTGTCCTGCGCACTACAGTCTGTTTAGCAGCATCCCTGGCATTTACTCACTAAATGCCAGGAGCAGGTACCCTCCAGTCGTGACTACCAAAGTTGTCTCCAGACATTATCAAAAGTCTCCCACAAGAAAATCAGCCCCGAGCTGAAATCCACTGGTTTAGACATGCTAGTATTAAGTCAGAATAAACTGGACTTGGATGTGTGATGAGTGAATACTCAAGGTGAATGTCAGAATCTCTACAAGAAGCTCACAGTGAGGAAGGACAGGCTGTTTTGACATGTAAAAATTTTTGTGGGACATCATAATGGAGGCCAAGAGGCAGCTGGATGGATGGATTGGGCTCAGATGGAGCCTCAGGTGGAGACACAGATCTGGGAGTTCTCTGCATGTAGATGGATGAGATCACCTGGGAAACTCACAGAATGAGAACAGTGATGGGGCACGAGCTGTCGGGGAACCAAGAGCTGAGGTGGGTGGAGGAGGAGAGTCACCAATTCTCTGCAGTGAAAGGGAAGTAAAAAGAGAAACATGTAGCCCTGTGACCTTTTTAATCAATGTGAAGATCCTGATTTCCTGTATGACCCAAGTGAAAGCTAAGGTTTTTTTTTTAAGGTAGGAGGATCAGAAAAATTTGCATGAGATGCTCAGTTTTTTATTTAATTATTTCTTATTGAAGGATAATTGCTTTACAGAATTTTGTTTTCTGTCAAATCTCAACATAATCAGCCATAGGTATACATATATCCCCCACTTTTGAACCTCACTCACATCTCCCTCTCCATCCCACCCCTCTAGGTTGATACAGAGCCCCTGTTTGTGTTTCCTGAGACATAGAGCAAATTCCCAATGGCTATCTATTTTACATATGGTAATGTAAGTTTCCATGTTACTCTTTCCATACATCTTACCCTCTCTTCCCCTCTCCCCATGTCCATAAGTCCATTCTCTATGTCTGTTTCTCTGTTGCTTCTCTGTAAATAAATTCTTCAGTATCATTTTCCCAGATTCCATACATATGTGTTAGAATATGAATTTATCTTTCTCTTTCTGACTCACTTCACGCTGTATAATAGGCTCTAGGTTCATCCACATCATTAGAACTGACTCAAATGTGTTCCTTTTTATGACTGAGTAACATTCCATTGTGTATATGTACCATGGCTTCTTTATCTATTCATCTGTCGATGGACATCCAAGTTGCTACTATGTTCCAGCTTTTGTAAATAAAGCTGCAATGAACAATGGGATACATGCATTTTTCCAATTTTGGTTTCCTCAGGGTATATGCCTAGCAGTGGGATTGCTGGGTCATATGGTGATTTTATGCCTGCTTTTTAAAGGAATCTCCATACCGTCTTCCATAGTGGCTGTATCAATTTGTATTCCCACCAACAGTGCAAGAGCATTCTCTTTTCTTCACACCCTCTCCAGCATTTCTTTATTGCAGACTTTTTGATGATGGCCATTCTGACTGGTGTGAGGTGATATCTCACTGTGGTTTTGATTTGCATTTCTCTAATAATGAGTGATATTGAGCACCTTTTCATGTGTTTGTTAGCTGTCTGTATCTCTTCTTTGGAGAAATATCTGTTTAGGCCTTTTTCCCACTTTCTGATTGGGTTGTTTGTTTTTCTGGTATTGAGTTGTATGAGGTGCTTGCATATTTTGGAAATCAATCCTTTGTCCGTTGTCTCATCTACTATTATTTTCTCCCATTCTGAGGGTGGTCTTTTCACCTTGCTTAGAGTTTCCTTTGCTGTGCAAAAGCTTTTAAGTTTAATCAGGTCCCACCTGTTTACTTTTGCTTTTATTTCCACTATTCTAGGAGGTGAGTCATAGAGAATCTTGCTTTATGTCATTGAGTGTTCTGCCTATGTATTCCTCTAAGAGTTTTCTAGTTTCTGGTCTTAAATTTAGGTGTTCAATTCATTTTGAGTTTATCTTTGTCTTTGATATTAGGAAGTGTTCTAATTTCATTCTTTTACATGTAGCTGTCCAGTTTTCCTGGCACCACTTATTGAAGAGGTTGTCTTTGCCCCACTGTATATTCTTGCCTCCTTTGTCAAAAATAAGGTACCCATAGGTGCATGGGTTAATTTCTGGGCTTTCTATCTTGTTCCATTGGTACATATTTCTGTTTTTGTGCCAGTACCATACTATCTTGATGACAGTAGCTTTGTAGTATAATCTGAAGTCAGGAAGGTTGATTCCACCAGATCCATTTTTCTTTCTCAAGACTGCTTTTGCAATTCAGGGTCTTTTGTTTTCCCATATGAATTATTAGATTTTTTGTCTAGTTCTGTGAAAAATGCCATTGGTAATTTGATAGGGATTGCATTGAATCTGTAGACTGCATGGTAGTACAGTCATTTTCACAATATTGATTCTTCCTACTCAGGAACATGGAATATCTCTCAATCTGATAATGTCATCTTTGATTTCTTTTAACAGTGTCTTATAATTTTCTATGTACAGTTCTTTTGTCTCTTTAGCTAAGTTTATTCCTAGGTATTTTATTCTTTTTGTTGCAATGGTGGATGGGATTGATTCCTTAATTTCTCTTTCTGATTTTTCATTGTTCATATATAGAAATGTAGGTGATTTCTGTATATTGATTTTGTATCTTGCAACTTTCCTAAATTCACTGGTTAGCTCTAGCAATTTTCTGATAATATCTTCTGCAGTGAGAGCTTTACTTCTTTTCCAATCTGGATTCCTTTTCTTTCTTTTTCTTCTCTGATTGTTGTAGCTAGGACTTCCAACTCTATGTTGAATAATAGTGGTGAAAGTGGACACCCTTGTCTTGTTCCTGATCTTACAGAGAAATGCTTACAGTTTTTCACCACTGGGAATAATGTTTGCTGTAGGCTTATTATATATGGCCTTTACTATGTTGAGGTAGGTTCCTTCTATGGTCATTTTTTGAACAGCTTTAATCATAAATGGGTGCTGAATTTTATAAAAGGCTTTTTCTGCATTTATTGACATTATCATATGGTTTCTATCTTTCAATTTGTTAATATGGTGTATCACAATGATTGATTTGCATATATTGAAAAATCCTTGCATCCCCAGAATAAACCAAACATGATAATGGTGGATGAGCTTTTTGATGTGTTGCTGAATTCTGTTTGCTAAAATTTTGTTGAGGATTTTTGCATCTATGTTCATCAGTGATATTGGCTGGTAGTTGTCTTTTTTTGTTATGTTGTTGTCTGGTTTTGTTGTCTGTATCAGAGTGATGGTGGCCTCATGGAATTGAGTTTGGAAGTATTCTCTCCTCTGCAATTTTTTGAAAGAGGTTTAGAAAGATAGGCATTAGCTCTTCTCTAAATATTTGACAGAATTCTCCTGTGAACCCATCTGGTCCTGGGCTTTTATTTAGGGGGAGATTTTTGATCACAGCTTCAATTTTAGTACTTGTAATTGGGTTGCTCATAATTTCTATTTCTTCTTGGTTTAGTCTTGGAAGATTGAACTTTACTAAGAAACTGTCCATTTCTTCCAGGTTATCCATTTTATTGCCATATAGTTATTCATAATAGTCTCTTATAATCCTTTTTATTTCTGCACTATCTGTTATAAACTCTCCTTTTTCATTTCTAATTTTCTTGATTTGATTCTTTTTTTCTTGATGAGTCTGGCTAAAGGTATGTCGATTTTGTTTATCTTCTCAAAGAACTACTTTTTAGTTTTGTTAATCTTTACTATTGTTTCTTTCATTTCTGCTCTGACCTTTATGATTTCTTTACTTCTACAAATTTTGGTGTTTTTTTGTTATTTTTCCAGCTGTTTTAGGTGTAAAGTTAGGTTGTCTATTAAATGTTTTTCTTTTTTCTTGAGGTAGGACTGTATTGCTATAAACTTCTCCCTTAGAACTGTTTTTGCTGCATCCCATAGGTTTTGAGTTGTCATGTTTTCATTGTCATTTGCTTCTAGAAATTTTTTGATTTCCCTTTTGATCTCTTCAGTATTTAGAAACGTATTGTTTAATCGCCATGTGTTTGGGTTTTTGCAGTTTTTTTCTTGTATTTGATATCGAGTCTCATAACATTGTGGGCAGAGAATATGCTTGCTATAAATTCAATTTTCTTAAATTTACTGAGGTTTGATTTGTGACCCAAGGTGTGATCTATCCTGGAGACTGTTCCATGTGCACTTGAGAAGAAGGTGTATTCTGCTGCATTTGGATGGAATGTCCTGCAGATATCAATGAGATTCATTTCATCTAATGTGTCATTTAAGATTTGTGTTTCTTATTTTGTTTTGATGATCTGCCCATTGGTGTCAGCAGGGTGTTAAAGTCTCCTACTATTATTGTGTTACTGTCAATTTCTCCTTTTATGTCTGTTAGTGTTTGTCTTATGTATTGAGAAATTTTTATTTTGGGTGCATAGGTAGTTACAATTGTTATGTCTTCCTCTTGGATTGATCCCTTGATCATTATGTAGTGTCCTTCTTTATCTGTTGTAATATTCTTTATTTTAAGGTCTATTTTATCTGACATGAGAATTGCTACTCCAGCTTTCTTTTGCTTTCCATTTGGATGATATATTTTTCCATCCTCTCACTTTTAGTTTATATGTGTCTTTAGCTGACGTGGGTTTCTTGTAGACAGCATATATATGGGTCTTATTTTTGTATCCATTCAGCCAGTCTGTGTCTTTTGGTTGGAGCATTTAATCCATCTACATTTAAAGTAATTAATGATATATATGTTCCTATTGCCATTTTCTTAATTGTTTGGGGTTTATTTTGTAGATTTTTCCTTCTCTTGCATTTCTTGTTGTTGTCCCTTCAACATTTGTTGTAAAGTTGGTTTAGTGGTATTGAATTCTTTCAATTTTGGCTTGTGTGAAAAGCTTTTGATTTCTCCATCAAATCTGAATGAGATCCTTGCTGGTGACAGTAATCTTGGTTGTAGATTTTTCTTTCAGTACTTTGAATAAATCCTGCCATTCCCTTCTGGCTTGCAAAGCTCAGCTGTTACTGTATGGGGCTTCCCTTGTATGTTACTTACTGCTTTTCCCTTGCTTTTTTGTGTGTTTAGTCTTTGTGAGTTTGATCAGTATGTGTCTTGGCATGTTTCTCCTTGGGTTTATCCTATATGGGACTCTTTGAACCTGTTAGACTTGATTATTTCCTTTTCCATGTTGAAGAAATTTTCAACTACAATCTCTTCAGAAATTTCTCATACCCTTTCTCTCTTCTTCTTCTGGGGCTCCTATAATTCGAATATTGGTGCATTTGATATTGTCCCATAGGTCTCTGAGACTATCCTCAGTTGTTTTCATCATTTTTACTTTATTCTGCTCTTCAGAAATTATTTCCACCATTTTATCTTCCAGCTCACTGATTAGTTCTTCTGCTTCAGATATTCGGCTATTGATTCCTTCTAGAGCATTTTTAATTTCAGCAATTGTGCTGTTTGTCTCTGTATGTTTATTCTTTATTTCTTCTAGGTCTTTGTTAATTGATTCTTGCATTTCCTCCATTCTGTTTTCAAGGTTTTGATCATCATTACTATCATTATTCTGAATTCTTTTTCAGGTAGTTGGCCTAATTCCTCTTCATTTATTTGGACTTCTGTGTTTCTAATTTGTTCCTTCATTTGTGCACTATTTCTCTGCTTTTGCTTTTTCTTTTAACTTATTGTGTTTGAGGTCTCCTTTTCCCAGACTTCAAGGTTGAATTCTTCTTTTTGCTATCTGCCCTCCTAAGGTTGGTCCAGTGGTTTGTGTAAACTTTGTATTCAATGAAATTTGTATTTTTTGCGGTTGTTGTTCCTCTAATGGGCAAGGCTGAGTGAGGCAGTAATTCTGTCTGCTGATGATTGGGTTTGATTTTTGTTTTGTTTGTTGTTTAGATGAGGCATCCTGCACAGGGTGCTACTGGTGGTTGGGTGATGCTGGATCTTGTATTTAAGTGGTTTCCTTTGTTTGAGTTCTCACTATTTGATACTCCCTAGAGTTAGTTCTCTGGTAGTCTAGGATCTTGGAGTCAGTACTCTCAATCCAAAGGCTCAGGGCTTAATTTCTTTATCATAGTAAAACTGAAGGCTGTCTTTCCCCTTTACTCACTGGTTTCTTACTGCCTCAGAACAAGATTAGCATCTCTCCTTTGTACTGGTCAAAAGGGAGCATCATCTCGGGATAATTTTCTGTAGTCAATGAATCTTTACTTCCTAATTATCTCAAATTCATGGAGATAAATCTTTTCTTCTTTTTCTTTGTGCTTTGTCTGGCTTCTCTTGCTCATTGGATGTCCCGAGCAGAGGCCTTGGCCTGGCCCTTCAGGTCTGAGTTCCTAGTGCCTAAGGGCTGCATGGAGGCCTCAGCTTGGTGATGTGTACAGAAGTCTGAGCAGGATGCCACTCTTCAAGGTGGCAGCAGTGAGCCTTATGTGGATTATGTACAGACGCAGTGCCTGCTGCCTACTCCTTAAGGCTCCTAAGACTTAAGCAGCACAGCTGTACCACATTTGTGAGAGAACACCATCCAGTCCATGCTGACAAGAACCCTATAAAGCAGCCCTGCTCACAGCCCATGGAGGAAACCATGCACTCCAGAACACCAGCTCGCACCTCTCCATTCTCTAATCCGAGATGCTCAGTTTTGTTATAGATTCATTTTTGAATTTTAATGCAGTTGGTTTATAATGTTATCCATTAATTCCTGTTAAATAATAAAGTGATTCCATTATATAATAAAGTGTTTCAATTATACATATGTATATATATGTATATATTCTTTTCCATTGTGGTTTATGTGTGTTACATATATATATATATTCTTTTCCATTGTGGTTTATCAGAGGATATTGAATATATATATATATTCTTTTCCATTGTGGTTTATCAGAGGATATTGAATATAGTGCCCTGTGCTATACAGTAGGACTTTGTTGTTTATCCATCCTATATATACTAGTTTATATCTGATAATCCCAAACTCCCAATCCATCCCATCCCACCTCCTCTTCTTGGCAACCACAAGTTTGTTCTCTATGTCTGTGAGTCTGTTTCTGTTTCATAGTTAGGTTCATCAGTGTTATATTTTTAGATTCCACATGTAAGCAATATCATATGGTATTTCTCTTTCTTTCTGATCTACTTCACTTTATATGATAATCTCTAAGTCTATCTATGTGCTGCAAATAGCATTATTTCACTATTTGTATGGCTGAGTAATATTACTTTGTTATAAGAGGAAACGAATAGAATGGGAACGACTAGAGATCTCTTCAAAAAAATTAGAGATACCAAGAGAACATTTCATGCAAAGATGTGCACAATAAAGGACAGAAATGGCATGGATTTAATAGAAGCAGAAGATATTAAGAAGAGGTGGCAAAAATACACAGAAGAATTATACAAAAAAGATCTTGACAACCCACATAATCACAATGGTGTGATCACTCACCTAGAGCCAGACATCCTGGAATGTGAAGTCAAATGGGCCTTGGGAAGCATCACTATGAACAAAGCTAGTGGAGGTGATGGAATTCCAGTTGAACTATCTCAAATCCTGAAAGATGACGTTGTTAAAGTGCTTCACTCAATATGTCAGCAAATTCGGAAAACCCAGCAGTGGCCACAGGATTGGAAAAGGTCAGTTTTCATTTCAATCCCAAAGAAAAGCAATGTCAAAGAATGTTCAAACTACCATACAATTGCACTCATCTCGTATGCTAGCAAAGTAATGCTCAAAATTCTCCAAGTCAGGCTTCAACAGTACGTGACCCATGAACTTCCAGATGTCCAACTTGGATTTAGAAAAGGCAGAAGAACCAGAGATTGAATTGCCAACATTTGCTGGATGATCGAAAAAGCAAGATAGTTCCAGAAAACGTCTATTTCTGCTTTATTGACTATGCCAAAGCTTTCAACTGTGTGGGTCACAACAAACTGTGCAAAATTCTTGAAGAGATGGAAATACCAGACCACCTGACCTGCTTCCTGAGGAATCTGCATGCAGGTCAATAATCAACATTTAGAACTGGACATGGAACAATGGACTGGTTCCAAATCGGGAAAGGAGTACATCAAGGCTGTATATTGTCACCCTGCTTATTTAATTTATATGCAGAGTACATCATGTAAAATGCAGGGCTGAAAGAAGCACAAGCTGGAATCAAGATTGCCAGGAGAAATATCAATAACCTCAGATATGCAGATGACACCACCCTTATGGCAGAAAGCAAAGAACTAAAGAGCCTCTTAATGAAAGTGAAAGAAGAGAATAAAAAATGCTGGCTTAAAACTCAGCAGTCAGAAAACTAAGATCACAGCATCCGGTCTCATCACTTAATGGCAAATAGGTAAGGAAACAATGGCAATGGTGAGAGACTTTATTTTTCTGGGCTCCAAAATCATTGCAGTTGGTGACTGCAGCAATGAAATTAGAAGACTCCTTGGAAGAAAAGCCATGACCAACCTAGACAGCATATTAAAAGCAGAGACATTACTTTGCCAACAAAGGTCCATCTAGTCAAACCTATTGTTTTTCCAGTAGCCCTGTCTGGATATGAGAGTTGGACTATAAAGAAAGCTGAGTGCCAAAGAACTGATGCTTTTGAACTGTGGTGTTGGAGAAGACTCTTAAGAGTTCCTTGGACTTCAGGAGAAAACCAGTCCACGCTAAAGGAAATCAGTCCTGAATATTCATTGGAAGGACTGATGCTGAAAATGAAAGTCCAATACTTTGGCCACCTGATGTGAACAACTCATTTGAAAAAACCCTGATGCTGGAAAAGATTGAAGGTAGGAGGAGAAGGGGACAACAGAGGATGAGATGGTTGAATGGTATCACCAACTCAATGGACTTGAGTTTGAGTAAGCTCCAGGAATTGGTGATGGACTGGGAAACCTGGCGTGCTGCAGCCCATGGGGTCACAAAGAGTTGGACGACTTAGTGACTGAACTCAACTGAATATTCCACTGTATGTATGTACCACATTCTTTCTATTCACTCATCTGTCAATGGGCATTTAGGCTGTTTCCATGTTTCAGTTCAGTTCAGTTGCTCGGTCATGTCCAACTCTTTGCCACCCCATGGACCACAGCACACCAGGCCTCCCTGTCTCCATGTTTTGTTTGTTGTAAATAGCGCTGCTGTAAATATAGAGCATGCATGTATCTTTTCAAATTATAGTTTTGTCTGGGTATATGCCCAGGAGTGGCACTGCTGGATCACAGGGTAACTCAATTTTTGGTTTTCTGAGGAACCGCCATACTATTTTCCATAGTGGCTGCAACAATTTACATTTCCACCAACAGTGTAAGAGGGTTGCCTTTTCTCCACATCCTCTCCAGCATTTACTGTTTGTAGATTTCTTAATGACAGACATTCTGACTGATGTGAGGTGATATGTCACCATAGTTTTGATTTGCATTTCTCTATTAGTGATGATGACCATTCATATATATTTTTGCTATCTGTATTTCTTTTTTGGAGAAATGGCTTAGGTCTTTGGCTCATTTTTCAACTAGGTTGTTTTTTGGTTTTGAATTGTATGAGCTGTTTGTATATTTTGGAAATTAAGTCCTTGTTGGTTGCATCATTTCCAAGTGCTTTCTCCCAGTCCATAGGTTGTCTTATCATTTTGTTTGTGACTTCCTTTGCTGTGGAAAGCTTATAAGTTTGATTAGGTCCCATTTATTTATTTTTGCTTTTATTTCTACTGCCTTGGGAGACTGACCTAGGAAAACATTCATATGATTTATGTTCAAGAATGTTTTGCCTGTGTTTTCTTCAGGGAGTTTTATGGTGTCATGTCTTATCTTTAAGCCTTTAAGCCATTTTGAGTTTATTTTTGTGTATGGTGGGCTTCCCAGGTGTCTCAGTGGTAAAGAACCTGTCTGATAACTCAGGAGACACAAGAGACGTGGGTTCAATCCCTGGGTCAGGAATATCCCCTGGAGGAGGAAATGGCAACGTACTCTGTTATCCTTGCCTGAGAAATCCCATGGATAGAGGAGCCTGATGGGTTACAGTCTACGGAGTTTCATAAAGTTGACATGACTTAGTGACTGTGCAGGCATGGTGTGAGGGGATGTTCTAACTTCACTGATTTACATGTAGCTGCCCAAATTTTCAACATTACTTGCTGAAGAGACCATCTTTTCCCCATTTCATATTTTTGCCTCCGTTTTTGAAGATTGTCCATAGGTGTGTAGGTTTATTTCTGGGTTCTCTATTCTGTCCCGTTGATCTGTTTTTGTGCCAGTACCATGCTGTTTTGATTACTTCAGCTTTGTAGCATTGTCTGAAGTCTGGGAGGGTTATGCCTCCTGCTTTGTTCTTTAGCCTCAGGATGGCTTTGGCAATTTGGGGTCTTTAATGGTTCTGTATAAAGTTTATGATTATTTGCTCTAATTCTGTGGAAAATGTCATGGGTAATTTGATAGAGATTGCATTAAATCTGTAGATTGCCTTGGTTAGTATGACCATTTTAACAATATTAATTCTTCCAATCCAAGAGCATGGGATGGCTTTCCATTTTTTTTAATCATCTTCAGTCTCCTTTATTATATAATTCTCAGTATGTAAGTTTTTCAACTCCTTGGTGAGATTTATTATTGCTGAGTTTATCAGTTCTAGAAGTTTTTGAGTGGAGTCTTTACGGTTTTCTATATACAGTATCATGTCATCTGCACATGATGAGTTTTAAATCTCTTCCCTACCAATTTAAATACCTTTTACTTCTTTTTCCTGTTGGATTGTTATGGCTAGGATTTCCAATACTATGGTGAAGAGAAGTGGTGAGAGTGGGCATCCTTCCCTTGTTGTAGTACAGTACTGTACTTTTCAAGGTACTGTACTGATAAAATTAAAAATGTTTCGTGTTTTTTTAATGTATTATTTATGTGAAAAATCAAATATATCATAGTACAGTACTACAGAGTCAATTGTGTTAGTTGGCTACCTAGGCTAACTTCATTGGATTTATGAACAAATTGGACATGGGAAAATGCCTGTGAAACAAAACTTGTTTGCATTTAGGGGACTTACTATACATCTTCAATCCCCTTTTCTCCTTCTTCTGGGGTCATTATGCATAGATTGGCATGTTTTATATTATCCTGTAAGTCTCATATTGTTGCGTTGGTTTTTTTTTTCCTTTTGGTTTTCTGTCTGCTGTCCAGATTGGGTGATTTCTATTATTTTATCTTTCAGATCACTTATTCTTCTGAATTATTAATCCTACTATTCAATGCCTTTAGCTCAGCTTTTGTCCTGGCAAATGAATTTCCTAATTTTTCTTAGTTCTTTTTTATAGTCTTTAATTCCTTTTTATTAGAGAAGGCAATGGCAACCCACTCCAGTATTCTTGCCTGGAAAACCCCATGGATGAAGGAGCATGGTAGGCTGTAGCCCATGGGGTTGCTAAGAGTCGGACACGACTGAGCGACTTCACTTTCATGCATTGGAGAATGAAATGGCAACCCACTCCAGTGTTCTTGCCTGGAGAATCCCAGGGATGGGGGAGCCTGGTGGGCTGCTATCTATGGGGTCACTAAGAGTCAGACATGACTGAGTAGCAGCAGTTCCTATAGTAATCTACATTTTTATCAATATCCCTTTTTAAAATTCCTTCAGTATTTTCATTATCTCCCTTGAACGTGGTGTCTATTAGACTGAGGAGATCTGTTTCATTGTTCTTTCAGGGGATTTCTCTTGATCTTTTCATTGGGAGTGGTTCCTCTGCTTCTTAACTTTACTTATATTTCTGTTACTCTATGAGTTTAGGAGAAACAGTTACCTACTGGTAGTCGTGGAGGGCTATTTTAATGTAGGAGCATCCCTGTGTAGCTTGTAAGGGTTTAATATTTACAGTGTGAGGACTGGAATGTTCAGGCATGGGAGAGCAGCCACTGAGGAATCCTCCTCTGGAGTTGTTCAGCAGTGAGTATGCTCTGTTGTGTCACCTGTCACTTGTGTGAGCTCACAAAGTACACTGTTGGCTCTGCCCTTGGCCCTGCCTCAACTGTGGGAATGTTGGCAATCAGCCCTAGTGTCCCTCAGGCACTGTCTTCACAGGGCCACCGGAGTCAGGTTCCAGGACTGCAGTACTCGTGCAACTGACCCACTGTGGGTGCTACTGGCAGCTTGGACCCTGGCCCAACCCAAGCCCCACATGCACGTGCCCATAAAGCCCACGCAGCTAAGGCCAGACCCATCCCAGCAGCAGCAGCACCCACGGCTTGTATCTCCTGCAGGGGCTGAATTTACAAAGCTGGTGGAGGTGTGAATCCATGACCTGCACGGCCTTAGGGGGGTTGCAGTCCTGTTTCCTAAGTTGTGCAGCCCTTGGGGCTTCTCTATGATTTCCGCCCCACCTCTATGTGGGGATATCCCACTGGCACCTGTTCCTACAGCCCACTGAGGTGGTGGCTTGTGCAGGAGCCCACCAAGACCGCAACTGGGTGTGCACTCCCAGAACCCATGGCAGTGGGGGCTGGCATATGGAGAAGAGGCCATTATGGCAGCCCGCCCTTCCCCTCACACCACTGGACAGTGGAGGATGGGGTTTTGTTTCTATGGTGGCCCAGCTTCTTGACCTACACCCCTGGTTGCAGCCACACACCGCAGCCACTTCAGGTGGTCCCCACACAGCCAACTGCAGTCGTTTCCCTGGGACTGTCCTCTAAACTCTGATTCCAGCGCCCAGCTTCTGCCGACAGCAGCAGATGCACCTCTCAGGTTGGGGTGGGTGTGCAGGGTGGTGGCAGGGACTGTCTGTGCAGGTCTCTGTTGTCTGCTTACTACAGACTGGTTGCTGCCTTTTCCTCGGAGCTTCTGGAGCTCCCTTTTCTGTTCTGGCTGACCTCCTCAGTCCTGGCAAAGGTGCTTCCCCAGATGCAGGACCATTTCCTTTCTCACTTCCTTCCCAGGGGCACAGATCCCATCCTGCTTCCTCCTGCTTTTATTTCCTTTTGGCCTACCTAGTTGCATGATCTTTCTTGTCCTTTCAGGTGTCTGAGATCTTCTGCTGGTGTTTAGGTATCTATGAGAGTTGTTCCATTTGCAGATGTATTTTTAAAAATTACTTATTTGGTGAGTATACTACCCAAAGCAATCTATAGGTTCAATGCAATTCCTATCAAGCTACCAGAGGTCTTTTTCAAAGAATTAGAACAAATAATTTCTCAATTTGTATGGAAATACAA